>JANJEY010000007.1:58449126-58463548 GCA_024703695.1 Erythroxylum cataractarum
GAAGTTATGACGAGTGTCTTCACCTCTGAAGCTGACAAATACATGGTGTTTCCAGTGCTGGGTGGCCATGGGAGTGAGAGAATCAATTGAAGAAGAAATAGGTGAAGGTGAAGAATAGTAAGTTGCAAACAACAGAAGGAGGAGTGTGCTTTAACAGTGCAGGCCGCCAGAAAATACCTAGAAGCTGCGCTGGTGACTTTTATCGCATTTTTGGCTTAAAAAATATTGCACGCGTCAGATGATAGTTTGCAAATAACAAAAGTAAGACACTAGATGAGTGTTGAAAATGAGTTACGACTTGAGCGTGTTACATCTATACACGAATGGACTAGATAGGAACTGAGCCAGAGCCCAATTTTCTCATAAAGGTTGGATCCGAGGCTTGATCAATTCGGGTCGGGTGGGGGCCCATTTGCAATGTAATTTTAAAAAAACAGTGACAACCGCAAAAAAGGGATTAAGAGTGGAAAACAAGGCACAAACCATTGGAAGGACAGATCAGTTTCACTTACCCACTTTGCTGTTTCAATTATTTACGCGCCAATCCTTCGTCTCTCCAACATTACTACTACTCTTAACTCATTGTCCAAACCCACTTCTCCGTGCTTTCCGCTTCAGGAGAGCCAATAATTTTGGAAAGCTTAACGGAGGCCGGTGTCGTTTTGCTCCAAACGCCACTTCGCTTAAGCTCCCTCTTCTCTCTTTTAATACCGACGAAGTTTAAAATTTAAGAAATTGCAAGGCTATCCTAGAGCACGAAAGGATAAAGTAAAATAAGATTGGGCCGCTAGACAAATCGTCGATGTGTCCCAGTGGTTAAGGAGACAGATTTGAAATCTGTTGGGATTCGCCCGCGCAGGTCGACGCTTTGGTTTTCTAATTAATTGTTTATGTTGCTATTAAATAGTTTTTACTGATAAATTTATTTTGTTTTATTTAGGTACTTGTTATTAAATGTTTCTTTTACGAGTAGAGCAGTACTTTGTCATTAATCATTTAATATTAATGTAACATAAATTTTAATTTATTTTATTTTATAATAAATTTCAAATTTCAAATTTTAATAATTATTTGTAAATATAAAATTTTAAACGTACTTCAATTTAAATATTAAAAATACTTTTTATTAAATAAAATATTATATATAAAATATTTAATTGTAGATAATTAAATTTATTTTTGATATTAGAATATATTTAATATAAGTATCAATTCATTTTTATTAAAAATATGATAAAATATATTCATAAATATTATATAAAAATATTAAATAATATTAGTTACTAAGTGCCTGTTTGATTAGCTTTTGGAAGGTAAATAAACATTTTTTTATCAGCAAAAGCTATTTTTAAGAAAAATGGGTATTTGGTTGTAAAATAAAAAACACTTCTTTAATAAATATAGTTTTTCGGCAGCTAAAATATAACTTTTTAAAAAATTCAAATTTGAAACTTCTAAAAAAAACACTTTTTTCATATAGATTTTTCATATCAATTAATGAGCTTACTTTTTAGTTTTTTTTATTGTTATGTTTTATACATAATTCCCACAATATTAATATTATTTAATTTTTATGTATTTTAATATTTATTTTTATATTAATTTTACTTACATTATAATACATATAAAAGATTTAGTTAAATATATTTTTGTTTATGTTTCATATAATTTAAAATTATATAATAATTAATTTATTATACTTTATATATTGTTTACTATATTTTAAATAATATTTATATGTATAAATAATTTTTATTACAAAATAAAATATAATTAAAATTAAAAGTACTTTTTATTTTTATGTTTCCAAATAGCCTATTATATGAAGTTTTTTCAAAAAAGCTTTTTTTAAACGACAATCAAATAATTAACTGACTTTTTAAAAAAACTCTTCTTAGAAATTTTTCTTTATATTAATTTATTAATACTAAACTTATCCTTTTTTTCAAAATTTATTTCTTTTAGTACACTTATTATAAAAATCAAACATAGTTAAGCTTAAACTTAAATTTAAAAATTAAAATAAAGTCATTTTAATATAATTTCTTTAAATAATATTATTTTAAATATAGTTAAGTGGAACTATCAACCAGTAATCAATACAGCAGACGGCCTATCATTTCTTTTTAACAGTCGAGACACTCATCAAGTAACAATTTAATTTGACTTCAAAACCATTTTCATGATCAAGACGACATGATCACCACTAAAATGCAAACCATTTTCCATTTTCATGATCAAGACGACATGATCACCACTAACATGCAAACCATTTTTAGTGTTGGACAGAAGATCTAGTTGTGAGTGACGACCTCATGTCAACAATAGCAGATTCGTCTGCTCCAAGCTTGATAGCCTCTTTGCTTGCTCTTAGAAACCTCGTAACAGCACCTTTCACATAATCATGAGCTTGTTTCACGTTCAACTTCTTCCCTATCTCGTCAGGGAAGCTGCTCAGGAAATGGTCCCCATTTAGTACACCTGCTAGTTGAACTACCTCAGTCTGAAACTCAGAGAGGGTACCCTCTTCTTTTGCTTCTGTGTTCCTCAAAGGTACTGCATCTGGCAAGGTCTCTGCAAATTAACATATACGAAAGACTAATCAGGGTTGAACCTAAGATCATAAACAGGCAAAAGTTCAGCAGGGAGTGAATTGTCCTCAAGTGTTGGAAATACTTGCGGAATGAACCTTGTGCTTGAAGGTTACAATAGTCCGGGTTCGAGATCAGATCTGACCTGAATTCTCTTGAATACTTAAACCTGATCAGATTTCATACTTTCTTTTACATATTGGACCTTTTCTCGAGATTCAAGCCAAATTCTTTTTATCTGTTTATTTCAGATCGGACTGACTTGAATCATCCTACTTTTACTTAATCAGATTCATCCATTATAACTGATAATGGCTATTGCAAGATTGGCTAGTACCTGGACAGTCGGTCCTAGGAGAAGTCCTGTTGCCAACAACTTCCTCGAATGTGCCAGCCCATGCATCTCGATGAGTCAAAAAGTTGGATGGAAGGTTTAATATTTTCTTCACCGTGGCAGGAATTGAGGAATGCTCAAACTCTGAGTTTGGAGTAGGTCCATTCGGGGCACTGATCACTGATCATGAAGGAAACAAAGTTAGCTACACATTGTAAAAACCAATGCATTTCAGAAATCCAATGTTCAATTACACTGAAACAGAAGAAATATCATTTAGATCATAGAATGGAAAAGCAGAAAAAAGAAAGCTTACCAGTTCCTTTCTCGATCCAAGGGGAGATCATGATTGTGGGTACACGAACTCCTAAACGATCAAACTTGAAAAAAAATGGAGCAGGACCAGTGATTCCATCGGGGTTCGGAACATTAACAAAAGGAGTTTTAACATGGTCATAGAAACCACCATGCTCATCATAGGTAATGATGAAAAGGGTCTCATTCCACTGAGGACTAGCTCTCAATGTCTCATACACCTCCTTAACAAGCTTTTGTCCACTTGCAACATCATGAGATGGGTGGTCATCATTTGCAGGAAATCCTTTGAGATCAAAGTACCTAGGCTCGATCACAGAAAAGCTTGGCAATTTCCCATCTCTAGCATCTTTCTTAAACTTCAAATTATACTGGTGAAATTTAAAGATGTACTTCAACTTCCTCATGTTCCTATAGAACAAAGTTGTAGGTATGTTTTGGAAGTAGATTCCAAAGTCTTTACCATTCTCATGGAGTGAATCAAAGATGGTTTTTTGAGGGTACCCTTTAGCCAGCTGCTTCTTAATATGGCTAGTTGAGCCATGAGAAGTAGCAGAGTACACAAATAGCCTATTGGGTTGTGTTGGACCAGGGATTGAAGAGAACCATCTATCAAACACTGCATATTCTTTCACTAGAGTGGCATAAACAGGTACAGACTCAGGCCTAAAACCCTTCATTACAGTTTCAGAGAGATTTGGTGACATAGAAAATGCCTGTTCAACAAAACCAGTCATTGTAGGAATGGAGCCATTGCCAAATACCTGTTGGGTAACAGCTTCAAATGAGTGACCAGGATCTGGGTCCACGAATTCAGAATCGTCAGTGAAGCAAA
Source organism: Erythroxylum cataractarum (assembly GCA_024703695.1). Classification (NCBI taxonomy): domain Eukaryota; kingdom Viridiplantae; phylum Streptophyta; class Magnoliopsida; order Malpighiales; family Erythroxylaceae; genus Erythroxylum; species Erythroxylum cataractarum. The sequence goes on from JANJEY010000007.1 coordinate 58,453,202, forward strand.
TGGATTGTTGTTGCGTCGCGTTCTTGGTGGACAGAGGGTTGCATTCCTCTCCTGTAACTCCATTGATTGCTGGGTTCACTCCTTTCTTCATCCATCCAAGCATGTGATCAAAAGATCTGTTTTCCAACACCAAAACCACGATGGTCTTGATGGGATTTGGTTGTTGGGCAGTGGAAACACATAAAAGAGTCAGGAAAAACAACGCAAGCAAAGGTGGTCTGCTCTTGAAACCTCTCATCATCACTCCAAAACCAGGCTTAGTCCTTGAAACAACCAACAAGGCTTAGTTCTTGAAACAACCAACAAAGTCTGCAACTTTGGTTTCTGAATGCTGTGTGCACGTGATAATAAAGTATCATTAGTTGGGATATTTTGATTCTCGCAATGCATTCACTGCACTAATTTGTGGCATAAAAAAGACAATGAAGCTTCTGGTTTCACTTGTGCTCTTGCTGCTTTTTTGTTATGCTTTTAAAAAAGAGAAAAGAAGGACAGTGACATTTGTCGGCTAGTGAGATTTATTTAACTAATCTCTGTGTTTGTGTATAATAACCGAGTCTTAGCTCGGATTCGAAACTATCGACTCGATCAGTTTGAGTTCTGATCAATCAACTCTTAACAATTTTGAACCGATTCATAGTAAATGACATAATTTTTTAAAATTAATTGTAAAACTCTTAAATTGATTTTTAAATATATATATAATGTATATGGTGAAGTAATAATAGGAGCAAGATGTCAGTTCGTTAAATGTTTCTCGGATTTCTCTTCTTCCAATTATCCTCCTCTCGTTGTTGAAACCGATTGTTTTCAATTAGTTCAGCGGTTTTATAAATCACCAAATGGTATTAATGAGCTCGAAGCAATACTAGTCGAGTGCAAATTGACTTTCAATCTTTTACTTTTAACTGGATTCTAAGATATGTAAATATAGTAGCCCATTTGTTATCTAAATCAACTAATTTTTTCAATAGGTTTTGTTAGAACATGCCGTCAAGGTTTTTGATTGACACTTTAATGTGTGATGTAACTTTATCGTAATATATTCGAGCAGTTATAAAAAAAAATATTTTTTAATTATATTCAAGCTCAAGTTTATCCGTGACTCAATTTTTTTAAATAAAATAATGTTGTTTTATTTAGAATAATTAAATCTTGAGCTAACCTTGACTTATACGTAATCTATACTTCGATACATTAAAATTAACTAAATTTAAACTTATGTTAAGTTTCAAAGAGACACAATCAATGTCGTTAATTATTTTACGTCTCTTTTGGACCCTTACTTTTAAAGCTTTAAAGCTTTCAACCCATGTTCAGGCCTTCCTTTTTGTCAACTCTCTACGACTTTAATTTAAGACTTTAATCCAACTATGTAAGACTTTTTGTTTTTTTAATTGCAACCGACAGAATTATAATCGTTTTAAAATTTTAAATTAAAACAATAACCTATAAATTATGTCAACCAAGTGCTCTATATTTGGCGAGTCCTGTACGATAAACTCAATTAAAAGAAATAAATAAAGAATTATATCAATTAGATAAACTCAATTAAAAGAAATAAATAGGGAGAATTATGCCAATCAAATACTCCATACTAGACAAATTTTGTACGACAAATTGGATTAAAAAAAAGTAGGAAAAATCGAACACAAGACCTTTTAATCTTATACCTCTCCACTCCACCAATTTGACGATATTGGACAACTCTTGTAATAATATACATAAATTATTATGCATGGAATTTAATTTTTTAAAACTTGAACAACTATTAAAAAATATGTTTTTAATTTTTCATTTTCATAAGAAATGATAAAAAGCATAAATAATATAAATTAATTAAATACTATTAATTTTAATGATTAATCAATAACGTTAAGTTTAAATTTATGTTATAATTAATATATTTGCGTTATTTATATTGCAAGTCAAGTTTTTAAAAAATTAAAATGCATAAATTATATTAAAAATCATTTACTTACATATAATAATAATAATTTATTTATATATAGCTCCCACCGACAGTGTTTATTCATTATCTGAAACACCTAGCGCAGACCCACATTTCCTCTGGTTCATATCAACTCAAACGACACTTTTATTTTCTATGCACAGAAAAATCTGAGAGCTCAGTTATCTCAGTGACAATGTCACGAAGAAGGGGATACACAAAAACCAGAACAAATGAAAAATTAGACTTTCTTCTTTTGTATATGTAGTTAGAACAAAAAAACAATCAGTGAAGCACAACCTCAACCAGTTAATATTTTAGTGTTTCAGTTCAGGAGACACCATGTTGGCAGTAAGTGGTGATTAGTAAAAGAGAAACATTAGTTACCAGCTCTCTTCAGGTACGCTAATACACCTAGTCCGGCAACTAGTGCAGCACCGGCTGCAACGGTTCGGTACGCGGCATTCCATGCATCTGCATGGGCATAATCATAACTTTCATAACCATAGCCTCTTCTTCTCCGACCAGGGACCGTTGAACGATCTAGATGCAATCTCAGACCCTGCAAAGTTCTTCACTTGGTCAAGACTCACAAGCTTCGGATACAATTCACAATAATTTTTTTGTAAACTGAAATTGTATAAGGAAAGTTTTGGTGATCCTGTTATGGAGCGAAAATCCGACAAAAGAATGGTTGTGTAATACTCTTTAGGAAGAGTTATTTTCTAGTCACTGGTCTGATAGATTCTCTCAAATATCGAGGGATAGTAGGACATTGTACCTTCAAACCAGCTGACCTTGCATGTTCTACAGCCATTACAAGATCATTATCTGATGCCAGAACAACTTTGTCATGGTCTTCGTCTTCATACTTCAAAATTTATCACAAAATTAGAAAAAACAGATCAGCAGATAGAACTAAAAAATCCCAAGTAACAATCAAAGTGCTAAAAGGCATACCAGAATTTGAGGTAAGTTGTTAGATTCTATCTCATTCCCTAGCCTCTGAAGGATTGCAGTTGTAAGAGATGTCAAACTTTTAGTATCTATTTCATAAAAAATGAAAAAAGAAAAAAAAAAGAAACCAATTCACTGCTTTAGTATTTTACCAAATGTGGATTCGTTCAGAAACTAAGCTTAAGTTCCAAGGTTACTGAGCCTATTCCCATACAGCAATTGTTCATATATTTTGGGAGAAAATTAAAACAATTATCTTACCACAACTAAATCTATGCATCCGTCCTTTCTGGTCTTCTATTTTGAAAGAAAATACAGTTGACACTGTAGATGAAAGATAGGGATAAGATTTCCCTGTCTCTGTTCCATCAAATGCCAATTTCGGAGAACCTTCACTGAGAAAACAATTCTGTATGAGAAAAAACTATATGGAGGTTACATCACAATGCTGATATCAAAGCTAACCATCGAGAATCCTCATCATCTTCATGTGGGCTTATGGTCATGGCAGAATCCCAAAACTTTTGCAACATCAAGCTTGCTGCCTCGTTGTTTACCCCACCATTGTTCCCAACCTGATTAACAAAGAAATGATGAGACTGCACCAGTATTTCACACAAGAAATCAGAATCTCAATGCAGTCTATATTTTCAAGAACAAACAGTATTGACATACTGTGGCAACTGCAGCATGGGTTATATGAATCACATCAACAACAGCCACCACATTTCCATCTGTAGCCAAATATCCAGAATACCAAGTTACTAGGAAGTTCAACAAATTAAATTAAATCTGAAAAAGAAGTACCTCTATCCAGCACAGGAAGGTGAAGAAATTTCCCATCGTGCATGATGTGCAAGGCATCAACAATTGGAGTGTCAGTTGTTGCACATTCTGGATTGGGGGTCATGACCTACAAATATATAAAAAGGATGCTTAAAACAAAACATACTTCAAATCAGACAATCCATCTCGTATAATCCATGCACCAACAGCTAACACATGTTACAATCATTGGAAAGATCTCAACTTAATAGCTCAAATGATGCATCAAGAATGAGAAGAAGGATACCTTCTCTACAAGATTGACATCAGGGGAAATATTTTGTGCTATTACTCGCATCAAGATATCCTTCGAGCTGAAGATTTGAAAATTCAGATCAAAGGCTTATAATATTGAAGCTAAAAGGAAGATGTCCAGTAGGAAAAGCAATTACGTAAGAATTCCTCGTGGTCTGTTATCAACTACCACCACTGCACAGCTTGATCGAGATTCAAGCATCTTCTTTGCCACATCCGAAATTGTTTCAGTCGGGCCAACTGTTACAACCCTGATAAATTCAATGAATGTACTAAACTCAGAAGCTTGTAATCGTTTTATCTATGGAACAACTATAAATAAGATATCACATAATTTAACAAAGAATTGTTTTTAAGAGTAAAATATTACCTACTTTGAATTCTCTGGAATTATTGTGGATAACGAGGGCCTAAACATTTGCTCTCTAAGTGTTTCAATCCACGTACTTGATCCTGCAAATCAACAGGAAGAAGAAGAAAACAGACGCATAAACCAAAATATTGCAGGAAAGTACACGATGTTCTATGCAAAATTAACATCTACCAACCAGATGTACGCCAATTTTTTTCAACGCCTTCTACAGCTGCTGCTACGGCCTTTCCTTTTTCAACAGTTCTTTCCATACGGGCAATAGCATCATATAAACACTTTGCTATGTCAAGTAAAGCAATCACCTCACCATTCTCCACAACAGGCAAATGCCTAAATTTTCCTGTAGAAGACCATATTACCGGGAATGTTTAAAAGGGTAAAACAAAAATCAGTGAAATAGTGGGAATCTGTACACAACCTTGCACCATCTTCTGGAGAGCTTCCACAGCGAGAGTATCAGAGAGTACAAAAACTGGGTTCCTGGTCATAACTTTGGAAACAGGTGTTTCCTTGATATTAAGCCCATAAGCAATAACTCTTGCTATATCCTGCAACAATAAGAGAACATTGCACGAGATCAAATATAAAGGTAAAGGGTGTCTCTGGATTTTGTTTTTGGATGAGGCACACAGTACACTTGAGTCATACCTTGTCAGTTAGAATTCCACAAAGTAACGCATCTGAATCTGTCAAGAGTAAGGCATCAACCCTACGAGCAGCCATTCGTTGACAAGCATCATAAATGCTCGTACTGTCAGGAAGAGTAAGTGCTTTTGACAAGCGCAATCTCCTTACTGTGCGCTCACCAGTTAGCCCCCTAATCGAAATGCAGAACAAGTTTAGAGTTAATTAGAGCCGTCATTAAATTGCCTTTAGAGAAAAAAATCATACGTGAAAGAAGCTGCTTGAAATCCTTCACAATCATTCGCATGGCCGTCCAAGCAGGAACAAATGCTATTGAACACCTGATTTCAATTCGATAAAGAAAAAGAGAAGAAGAAGTATAAACCCACATGGTACGAGAAACGGTGAGAGATTTACGTGCATTATCAAGACCCCCTCCGTTCTCCTTCTTCCTGCTGTACGTCGACGAAGAATGCAACGATAGACTCCTCCTCGGACCGCCTTGACCCGTCATTTCTAATCCCAATCAACAAACAATCTCCGAATTTCTTAACTAACAATGAAACAAACGGTTAGACGCCATTTTTATGGAAATGTTGCATTTCAAAGTCCTTATCGTAATTCTGAAACGGAATAATTCACCAGAATTTCAAACGGAGACTGATTGGAACGCCCCAAGCGCGGAATCGAAAAGCAAATTTCAGAATTTAATAAGCACACGACAAAAAGAAAAATCCTCGAGCAAGCTGAATCGAGAATTTCGGAGCTCGGCCTAGCTGATTTTGAAGATTTTCCCGGCAGGTCGGAATGCAATCGGAAAACTTGAGATTTTCCGGGGAAGTTGCACCGACCGGCGAGAAATGAGATAGAGGAAGAGAACTGGTGAAGACATCGGACAGAGAAGAAGCTAGCCCCTTGACCAATGTTGGGACATGGCCGGGATTTTCTCACCGATTGAGGCGGAGCCAATAGGATTCGACCACGTCGACCCTTGACTGCAAGTGCTCCAATTTTACGGGAGCCTTTATCCTTTTTACTGGTCTTTGCATACATAGTATACCGTGAAATGACTCAATTATCCTTAACAAAGAATCAAGATTTCTTTTAGTAAAAGTTAATTAAAATAATCTCAAATTTTATTTAATTTTATAATTATAATAGGAACGTAAATAAGTGACAATTAAATATTTACATATTTAATTTTTTAATTTTAATCTAAAGTCAATATTATAACTTGACTTGTTACATAAAGTAAAAATCTTAAACTAGAATTTAATTTTAAATTAAGTTCAAATTAAAAATCAATTCAATTCATATATTTTGAGCGTTTTAAACTCTTCCTTAAAATTATATCTTGTTAACTAGAAGTGATTTTTAGAAGATCAACTAATTTTTAAACCATACCCAAATTTCCTTATTTTAAATTTTAATGTTATTAAATAATATTTGTTGGATCTTAATGTTATTAAAATAGTACTAATTACACTATAAATGTGGTAGTATAAATAATTATAAAAACTTAATTAAAATTTTTGTAAAATATTATGATAAAAATACTATTTTTAACAAATGTTCACGGTGTACTTGTTTGGTAAATATGAAAAAAAGAGAATGAGTATAGAATGAAATATTAAGTTTGATAAAAGGCTAATATTATAGAGTCATTATTTTGATTACTCATTTTTTAGTAATAGCCCTGTTCCTCTCCTTATCTAGAGGATTCGTATCATTATGTAAGGGTGTGCTTGTTACAATTAATTAAAATATTGTAATTAATTACAATATAATTAATTAAAATATTATTAATAATTAATTAACTACAATATAATTAATTAATTAAAATATTGTAATTCATTAATTAATTAAAATCATATATTACAATATAATTAATTAAAATAGTATTAATATTAATTAATTAAAATATAATCAATTAATTATCTACAATATAATTAATTAACAATATTTTAATTAATCAACATATTGTAATTAATTAATTCATTAAAATATAATAAATTTTTATTTTTTAATATTTTTCACAAACTAACCATTGTCAATGGTAATGGTAATCATTCATTTCTCTTAACTAACCATCATAATTATAATGATAATATCAATTTACATTCCTTACTATATTTATTCTCATTCCTATTACCATAGACAGATCCACATTGGAGGTAAGTGGGGGCACTTGCCTCCATTGCCTCCAAAAAAATTTATAAAAAAAGTTATTATTGTAAGTTTGGATCTCATTAAAAAAAATATATTTTTTTTGCTCTTATCAAAATTTTGCCCTCATTAAAATTTTGCCCCCACTCAAAAAATTTTCTAAATCCGTCCCTATTACCATTCCCTCATGTGAACCAACCGCCCCCTTAATATTAAGAATTAATGCAACTCATTATATTCTTCAATTGTGTTATAATTAGGGGCTTAAGATAGCCTTTTTAATAATAAAACATGCTTCTAAAATTTACATATTTATATATTGTCGATTTATTGACGATCTTTTTTAATTTTGTCCGGTGTCTATAAAACGTTAAGAACGGTACAACTTAGCAACAATGCTGATAGGTTTGGAGCTAAGTGAAGTGAGTGCCTTTGAACACAATGAGGTTCTAAGTCTCACAAAAATTTTTAGAATATTTTTTATTCCCTTTCTTTTGGTTACGAAAATATATTCATAATCAAAACTTTTTTGCTACAAATTTCATAAAATGTCGTCTGTAATAGAAACATATTTGTCAATAGGTGATCATTTCTAAATTTTGTAGCCAAATTTTTTTAAAAAAAATTCGTAGCTAAAGATCGATATTTCTTGACGATTTTTACAATCATTGCCAAAAGGATAACTTTTAGCAACGTTTTGGAAAATAGTCACTAAAAGTTTTACTTTTTGCAATGATCTTGAAAATCGTCACCAAATATTGACATTTAGCTGTGATTTTAGAAAATTAGTCACTAAAAGTTAATCTTCTGGCTACAATTGTAAAAATTGTTGTTAAAAGTCAAGTAAAAAAATGAATTTGGCGACAAATTTTAAAAAATGTTACCAAAAATTTGACCTGGGGCAACGATTTCTAGAATCGTCACCAAAGGCAAATTAAAACGATCAATTAGGGGCAATAAAGTTTAGTGACGATTAATTGAAAGCGTAGTGAATTCCAATATTTATGAACGAAAATGACGATTCATCATTTATGAAACCTAAAATTTGTCTCCTAGTGTCCTCCTCTCTTATACTTTTGAAGCCTCCTCCACCGTCCTCGTCTTTCGCCTTTCCAGCCTCCTCCTCTATAGTCCTCGTCTCTCGCGTTTCCAGACTCCTCCACCATCTTGCTCTCTCGAATTTCGAGCATCCTCCACCGTCCTCTCTCACGTTTCGAGCTTCCTCCATCGTCCTCCTTGCATTTCCAACTCCTCCTTGCGTTTCCAGTTTCCTTGTCATGTTCCAGTCATCATGTTCCAGCCTCGTCCTTGTGTTCCAACCTCTCACCAGTACATCTTCGCTGCATTTTCAAGTACCCATTTATCGTATTATTTAGGTAATTTAACGAAAATGATTCATTTTCACTCAGCCCTTTCATTTCTTCTCTATGTTAATTTGGTGGGTTCTTTTTCAATTCCTTCCCTAGGTAGTGACAACCAGTTAGTTGTTTGGATAAAAGCAAAAATGGTGACTATTGCTTCAAAATTCGTTTTTTATTGATACCCCCTTTCAGTTTTTCACTAATTATTTAGGTATTAACATTTTAATGCCTGGATGACCTTACTATTTTCTATTTTTTCTAGGTCGTATGGAACAAGAAATTGAGGTTTTCATTTTCGGGAACTGAGTTGAACAAGAAAAAAGATCTATTTACAACTGCAATTTGGGTTGTCTTTTCATTGTGCAAGAAAATATACTCAGTTAAGGAATTGTATAAGAAAGAAGATCTACTTACTTAGTGGGTGGATGTGTGAGAGGTTTAATTTTGAAAAGAGTGCCAACAGATTTTGATATTATTACCACTATTAAACTTCAATAGGTTTTGGTGGATTTTGTTTGTTCTTCACGTGTTTTTTGTTTACAGTTATACTTCTTATATACTAATACTCATGATTATTGGATGAATGAGACCTTTTTTTCACATAATGTACCACAGATCAAAGAGCAATTTTGTTCAATCTATGATCATTGGACATAAGTTTCCTATATGCAAGGTGTTTATCAAAGATTCAGCAATTGAGGTCTGGTAATGTGTTATGGTTTAAATGATTCATTTTTTGGTCATTTCACCTTTTTTGGGTTGGTGCAAATGTTATCATAGTGATATCTGGCTTCTACAAAAGTGGAACTGATTTTATGCTTGCATAGGTGTCCAACTTTGAAACGACAACACTTGTTAATGGAAATGAAAAAGTTTGTTTGAAGATAATTTTCATAGTTCACGTAGCTATTTGTAAAGGATCATTGTTAAAGAGTTGGCTAAAGTTCCTGGGCTCTCTCATTTATGTGTCAAAATTTTAAAGCTGTTAAACATGAATTTTTGGTTTAGATGTTGTAATCTAATATGTAATTAAAGGTAAACCTTGTGCTCTAATAACAAATACACATATCAAATTTTTTTGTGAATGTTCATATGCAAGCCTGTTGAATAAAGAGATTGATAATTTTGGAACAACATTTGGGTTCATCAAGCATTAGTTATGAACAAATTAGTTATAATGATATCGTATAATTGGCCTTCCTTTTATATCACATAAATTAGATAATTATGGTTTGACACTTTCTTATGTTTCATGTCTAGAGGCGTTAAAGGCAAAACAAAGGATTGGACAAACCATGAATATGGTTATTGGAGGTATAGTCACAAATGATTCTACTAACGAGTGGCTCAATTTAGATCAAAAGGTAATTGTTGTTCACTTCATTGATTCTTATTTCCTGTAAATTTGTCATCTCATTTGTCTTTGTATGACTTGAATTTGAGTGCAGATATATTGCTTATATTAAGTATGAACTTCAGTAGCTTACAAAGATATTTCACATAAACATCTTTGGGCAAATTTCTTTCTGATTCCATCATGATTAGTGAAGCATTATATTGTATTATCAAGCATTCATATATCCAATCAGTATGTTAAGCTTGATGATTCCAAGTATCATTGAGTTTGTAATTTGTATAATTTAACTCCTATAATCTTGTATTTGGCTGCTGGAATAATTATTACATGCAACTTACACCGCTGGAGTAATTGTAACGCCCCATTTTAGGGGCTAGAATATTAAAGAAAGTCGATACGTGTTATGCTTTCTATTTGGATCTTGGCATGCATTCATGACATTTTCCGGGTAAATGGGTTTAATGAAACTTCGGATTGA
>JANJEY010000007.1:58468396-58484277 GCA_024703695.1 Erythroxylum cataractarum
CATTATCTGAAAGAATTGCATCATCTGTAGTGACATTGGCATCTCTCCTCCTCCTATTTGCTTGGGCATCCCCCTGGTCTAAAAACTCTGGAGCACAAATCAAACTCCTCGATTCCCCAGGTGATTCAAGGCCAGCATTATCCTCTTCTGAAGCCATCCTAAAAGAGATAAGAACATATCGTTAGTTTTTTTTTACTCAATACGTCCCTATAAACGTAAACCCACTCTGATATCACCCAATGTGACACTCCCAAAAATTCATAAACCATAATTAACCAAACATTTCCCAAAGCATATCACTAAACATTAAATTCCTCATTAGTTCCAAAAGAGATGATTGTTTGTCAAATACAAAAGTATTCTACATAACACAACTACCAGAGTTGTCACATTAAAAAATATATACAGTCAAAAACTTTACTCGATTAAATTGCTGGACCCACCTAAACTCCACTCGGTTCGTCTTGTACTCTGGGTTATCAATAATCACTCGACTCCTAAAAAAATAAAATGGTAAAGGGTGAGTTGCCTACTCGGTAAGGATAACCGACCATACCCTTAAAATCAAGTAATTCCATAAATAATTATAAAACTCAATCAACCAATTAAATCATATATATAATCCGTATATAAATAACATTACTCAGTCTAATCCAAACAATTAGCAAACATCTAAAAAATGTTGCCAAATTATAATTAACACAAATATTAATTATAACTGCCATTTATGTTTTATTCTTATATTTAACTGAATTTCTTGGGCCAAGCTTAACCTAGTTGTCGTACGTCTAATGGTCTGTTAGTTGATCTCATCTACATATCTCTCATCAGTGAAAATTAAATGTATAAATATCGGCATAGGTTACCTCAATTTCTCAATCTCTCTCGGTATCCTGGTTCTATTCTAATACCTAGTCATTGACACAAGATGTCCCTAAGGGATGTCTTGATACCACTCTGGTACCTAGTCATTGGCACAGAACATCTCCAGAACTCAAGATGCCCCGGTATCTGCTACACGAACAGATACCTAGCCACCACTCACTCATATCAACTAAATCTATCTATCTAAAGCCATTGAATGTAGTCTACCCTAGGCAAGCCACTGATTCTCATCAATTTATTATCCACCAGTCTCTATTTAATTAACACATTTCTTGTCAATTTAACAAACAATACATCTAATAAAATGTCATAAAATATAACATGAAACACTTTATACTACATTAAGTATTTGATAATTAAAGTAAATATAATTCATATATGAAATTATTAATCATTAATTAAATTAATGATTAATTCAAAATATAATTTATTAATAACAAAATGGTACTTAATTTTAAAAATAAAATTCAAGGTTATCATTACCTCAATTTCGAACTAAACTAATTGATAATCTCAAATTCTCCTTAATCGGACTTTCATACCTAGAATTTAAAATTTTTTATTAGACTAATTTATCAAAAATTTCTTACCCAATTACACTAATAATTCAACATTATTCTCTCTTCCAATTTATTCTTAATTATAAAAATAATATCCTTACTAACATAACCTCCTGTAATTACTAAAATACTCATAACTAATTAAAAATTCATTTTACCCTATTCCATTTTAATTAATACCAAAAATGCCCTTCTTATAATAAAATTTCAGATTTACACATAACTTTTTGCATTTCTCATTCCACCCTTACAAGCAACTTAAATTTCAAATTTACTCTTAACTTTTTGCATTTCCCCTTTTACCCCTACATTCAACTTAAATTCCAGATTCACTTTTAACTTTCTGCACTTTCCATTATACCCCTACATGCAACTTAAAATTTTAAAACAATGTTATCATCTTCACCCTCTCCTCTTCTTCTCTCTTTTCTTCTTTCATCATTTTTCAGCCCCATTTTCTTCACTTTTCTCCCTTCATGCAATTTTCAAAAATTATCCCAAACAACCACAACATGTAATCTAACTACAAATTAGTGTAGGATGATTAAAAATCACAAATAAAATGACGTAATAGTTGCTGAAAGTTTTACCTAACTGTAAGGCACCATAAGGTTGTCAACCATCACAACTCCCTCTAATTTTTCTACAAAACAAACAAAATAAGGAAACTTACAAGGAAAGTGTTACATTCAGAAGAAATAACATGTTTTTAGACACACTGATTAGTTGGAAATGAAGAGAAAAGAAGAAGAAGATGATGGACTTTCGTTGGCTTTAATGCATATTTCCAGCAGGTTGCTTATTTACATACTCCTCTTTTTAATGACTTAATGGGCTGAGCCGTGGGTTTAGTTTTAATTAAGTTTTATGGGCTTTGCAATGTATATATACTCTAACTACTGGGAGATTAACAAATGTTAGACTGCGCTAATGCCGACATTTCTTACTCTTGAGCTTCACCTGTAGAATTGGCAGCTTCACCACCAATGGAAAAGGCAGTTGGTCTCCATACTATGGGCGGATCCAGAAATTTTTTAAATTGGGGCAAAATTTTAATAGAGATAAAATTTTATTTTTAATGGGGGCAAAATTTTAATAGGAATAAAATTTTATTTTTTTTATGGGGGCAAAATTTAAAAAAGTACATTTTCAAAAAAAATCTATTGGAGGTAATAGGGGCAAGTGCCCTCACTTACCCCCACTGTAGATCCGCCATTGCTCTTATGTATCCTCGTCATCCTTGTAGGGATGACAATAACAAGGATGACAATAGGGTTCCTATTGAGTTTAACAGACCTTTTGGTCCAATTTTTTGAAAAATTCAGGCCCTAGATTTGGCTTGGTTAAGATTTTCTTGTCCTAATCAATATGAGACTCAACAAGTATTAATAAAATAATATTATTTTAATATTTTAATTTTAAAAAAATAATAATTTAGGCCGACCTATTACCTCAAGCCCTACGGAGCCTTTTTTGCTTTCTTATTAGATATTTGCTTAAGTTTGCTTCTTTTTATGTTTCTCGTTATGGTTATTTTTATAAACCAAGACTCGAGTCCGGTTCGATCTATTATCATTCCTATATTTTAATCTTAATTGTTAGGCTTATATGTTTCTAAATTATTTAATATCTTCTTAGTCGTATTTCATAATTTTTGAAGTTGAATATCTAAATTTAACTTTGTAGGTATTAATGCAAGTTTTGCAGAAAAATGATATACCTAATATTATCTAACAGATTCTCAACATTATCTCAACAAATTTGTCGTTGCATCTAAAAATAAAAGTGGTAGATTTACGATGCATATTAGATAAAAATAATAATTAAATTAATAAATATACAGTATACTATTTGATATATTCGACATACTAAAAAATTAAATGTCTATTAATATAATAAACTCTATTTACTCAATAACTTAACAATATTACAATTTTCTATAACATTTTCATATGGAGAATTAATGTTATGAATTTTACTTTATATTGATCTAAAAATAATACAATTTGTTTACTATTCTAAATTATCATATTGGATTGGCCAATATATTAAAATATTAAAATATCATATCAACTTTACGATTTGAAAATTGAATATTAATTCAAAAATTTTAAGAAATATTTAAACATAAAAGTTATAAAATTAAAATTCAAGATTTTTTTAATTTTAGTTATATTAAGAGATTACAATTTAATTAATACTATTTTAAATGGGTTAAAAATAATTTAAAACAATATTTAATATTAACTACTAAAATTGATATGAAATGTGTTATTCACAAACAACTTCAACGTCATATTTTCTATTAGCATTTGTCAAGTTATTTAATAAAGAGATAACTATTTCTAGATTACCAATTTTTGTAGATTTTTCAATCTAAAATCCAAGTTATTGAAAAATTCCAACTTGTTAAAATTTTTGATTGAGTGACCGAAACTTTAGCGGGTGCTTAGTTAGTTGGTATAAAAAGAACGAAATAGGTAAAGAATAAAAAAAAGGCGTACTCTTCAATATAGTGAAAGATAAAAATAAAAATAGAGTTTATATCTATTTTCATTTTTTACTATATTCATTATAATTTCTTAATGTTTTGAATGCTTTCATTAATAATTTACTGATTTAGTTAACACAATTTTTTGTTATTGGTGACATGGAGATCTTTATCTGGAAAAAATAATAGCTCCAAGTAAAGATAATTTTTTAGGTAGACACCTAATTTCGTTAGTCAAATCAGTAAATTAATGTTAAGGTTTTAAAAGTTTAATTATTCATTTTAAAATTTCAGATATTAAGTTTAAAAGTTAAAAAAAAAAGTCATTATCATAATCATCACACTTAATTTAAAGATCCGCATTAAAGCGAAATTAACTAATAATATATAATCTTATTTTTATATAATAAAGAGATAAACTCATATAGACGTGACTCATAACCTTACGCTTACATAGGTGACTTTAAACAAATGTATCTAAGTTCAACTATTAAGTTGGGCCTCTTACAGTCTGAAGCCCATTTTCTATATGAACGAACAGATTCTCGCAGTGAACGGCAGCCGTTAGATCGCAAACCGCAAAAACACAAGACACGAGAAGCATCGCTCTCTATGGAGTTTTGTCCATATCGTCACCTACCAATTTATCAAGATCCTTCCTTTTTCCTTCTCACCGAAGCCGCACTTCTGGGTGGTTGTAGATCTCTTCCACTGAAGAAGCAATAATCTATGGCGGACTGGGGACCAGTGATCATTGCGGTGGTGCTGTTCGTTCTGTTGTCGCCTGGACTGTTATTTCAGATACCGGGTAATCATAGAGTTGTGGAGTTCGGGAACATGCAGACGAGCGGTGCTTCCATTCTTGTTCATGCCATTATCTACTTTGGTCTCATCACTATCTTCCTTATTGCGATTGGCGTACACATTTATACTGGCTAACCTCTTCTTTTTCATGTGTTTGTAACTTTCATTTCCTTCATTTAAGGTCTTTTGTTGTAGTGGTGTCTTTTAATGTTCTGATCTGACTAAACCACCAACTTATGTTTTCCTTCTTTTTCTTTCCTGATAGCTGCATGTTGTTTTGTTTCGATTGTTGTGCTTAGTTTCTGGTAAATGACCCAATCCAGTGGCGTAGTAGCATAGGCATAGATCTAGGAAACTATTGAACTACAGAACATGAAATGAAATGCTTACCAGTGAACCTGGTTTTAGTACATCGGTAAAGAGTGTGAAGTCTTGGGCTATGGCCGACGGCCGTTTAGGGGTTGAAGTGGAAAGGGGATTCAGGACTGGGAGATCCTCAGGATTTTGATTTTGTGTTGAAACTAAAAGGCGTAGATTCCAGTGTCGTTTCCGTCCTTTCAGTCGGAGTCTGATAAAAATTATTGGTTTGAGGCCGGATCTGAATCTTGATCGGATTATTTTACCCATTTAACAAATCAATGTAATTTTGTTAAATTTAATAAAATTGTATCATTTTTTATTAAGGTAAAGTGCATTTAAATAAAAATAAATGTCAACGTCATGTAATATCTGCTTTTATTAATTTAATTACTAAAATTATTAAAATTAATGTTTTAAAAATCAAACTAAAAATTAAAAGGGTAAGATTAAAATTTTAAGGTTTAAAAAATTTAATAATTTTTGTTTATCGAAAAGTTAAAGTTTAATTAAAAGAAAACGGTTAAATAAAAATTAGTTAGTTTTTTTTTATAAAAATTGATTATTTTAAAAAATCATTTGGATTGTTTGAAAATATTTCTCTACTAATTAAGTATAAATTACGTATTATTGAATTTTTCAGACCTTGTGCAAAGTTATTGATATAATTAATTTAAAAAGATTGATTAATTAAAAAATATGTTGATTTTTAGTAGAAAGTATTATTAAAAATATCAAAATTGGGAAATTTCAACCAAAGGTTGGAGGTTTGACTTGTGTTTGTGAATGCATCACTAGTGAATACTTAGAGGACGGTTGGTTAGTATGAGAGAATGATAATAAGAATGGGAACGAATATGGTGAAGAATGAGAATGAATATTATCATCATAATTATAATGGTTGGTTTAGAGAAATGAATGATTATCATTACTATTAATAGTGGTTGGTTTGTAAAAAATATTGTAATTAATTAATTACAAAATGAATTATATTTTAATGAATGAATGAATTATATTTTAATTAACTATATTGCAAATAAATAAATAATAATAATATTTTAATTAATTAATATTTTAATTAGTTATATTTTAATTAATAATAATATTTTAATTAAATATAATGTAATTAAATAAATAATAATAATATTTTAATTAATTATATTGTAATTAATTACAATATTTTAATTAATTGATAATTATATTTTAATTAATAATTATATTTTAATTAATTATAATATTTTAATTTATTATAGTGTAATTAATTATTTAATTGATTTCACTATAAATTTGATTATTGAAATTAAAGCTTTACTTGTAAAATTATTTGGCTTATAATTATACCTTTTATTTATCCTTTATATATAAAAAATTAAAAACATAGCAATCCTCCGTTCCTTTCATAATAATAACCAAATAATGAAACTCTTAATTCTTTAATAATATGTTCATACCAAACATCATTTTTTTTGGGTTGCTCATGAGGTGTCTTAAGAAGGTCTCAATTATGGAAAGGTACCTTTAAACTATCCACTTCCAGACTAATCCCTTCTCGAGCAGAGTAGATCCCTTGCAGGAGGTAAAGCTCTGACCCTAAGTTTTAAACAGTTGCATACATAAAGACAATTCGAACCTGCGACCTCACTTAAAATAAGAAAACCTTTTACCAATTCACCTGCACCTAGCAGTTTCAAACATTAATTTTTATTCTATACTTAGCAGTTTCAAACATTAATTTTTATTCTATACCTGTAGTCCTCAAACAAGTACACTTTTGGAGGTAGTGCTGAGTTACCCCTCAAGGTCTTGTAAGACACGAGTCAGAATTAATCTTAGCTAATAATGATTTAAAAGTGTTATTGACAGTTCAGATGCACCTCGTAAATTAACTAAACAAAAACTTATTTATTTTGGCGTTGCTTTACATATTGTCAAATGAAGGTACATTGGCACTTCCTCATGACTCACTCAATCCAAACTTGTCTTCCCATATTGAATCATAACAATTGGAAAAAAGAGCTCTACTTGTTGATATGTTACTGGCCATTTTCCCTGTCAAAACACAGTCCTCACCACCAACCATTTCAGGTCTTGCTCAGGGCCAGTCAGTTGCAAAGTCAACACTTGAAACTTAGCCGCTAGTATTGCTTTACTTTATCTAGGTTGTCTGAACATGATAAGCCAGCCCCGTGAGCTTAGTCTAGGATTCCCCGAGAGCCAGTTGATGTGCAGATTTGTGCTTAACTTCTTTTATGCTTACGTAGTAGACATAAATTTTCTACATTTGTCTCCTAGTGATGACTGAGAATGAATAAATTATTTATTTTGTTTAAAAATTAGTTAATTAATTATCTATTTTAACAAACAATTATATAATAATTAAAGAAAATAAAAACTAATTATAATAATTTAGTTAAATAATTCTTGATTTATGTTAACTCTTTAAATTGAAAAATACTCTAATTAAATCATGAATTTGATCAAATATTGATTAAAATTGATAATTTTGAAAAATAATTAAAAAATAGTATTAATAATAAAAAATTAAAATTTAATTAAAAAATTGTTAAATACAAATTAATTGATATACTTTAATTTATAAAAACTAATTAATTTATAAAACTGATTAATTAATTAATAAAATGATCAGTTTTTAATAACAAAAATTATTAAGTTAAATAAAAAAAATAAAAATCAAATAAAAATATTTCTCTATTCAAATTTTTTATTGTTAAAGTGATGCACTCAATTTAGCTTTTAAAGCATTGTTTCCTATCGTTATCATCATTATCGTCATATTCTAAAGTTTCATAATAAAGTAAGGTCTGATAGTACGTATCTTTATCTTTATATAATAAAGAGGTTGTTTCTAATAAACTCACATGCAAATGTGATAGGCTAATAGGTATGTAGATTAAAAAAGTAAATACGTAAAAAGTAGGAAAAAAAAAAAAGCTTCCTACAAGTATTGAACGGTTATCAGAAAAGAGATGCTTGTTTTTTTTTTTTATAACTCAGGATCTAGACTTGACCTGACTATTTAAAACTTATGAGTCACCCATTTAGATTTATAGATAGGTAAATTCGAGTTTAATTATAGGTAATAAAAGAGGTATCTGCTCTAATAAATAAGTCAACATCACTAAAAAGATTACATCACCTTAAATAAAAGCTGCTTCTTCTAAGGTTTAAACTCACGATCGCATATAATCCTCTCCCTTTTCTCACTAGGCTACCCTGAGAGGGGCGAGATTGCTTGTTTCTGACTAGAGGAAGAAAGAAGCTTGTTGCTGACTAGAAGAAGAAAGAAGAAGAAGACCGACAATACGAGATTTCGAAGAAAATCCTCGTCGATGAGGATGACCCACATAGACTTATCTTTTCCTAGATACGCGACGCTCCATTACGTAACCGGCAATACATGTTTCGACATCTGTCTTCATTGTTGTCTCGGAAAGATTCAGCAAGCTTTAGAAAAATGTTCAGTTTCGAATGATTTCACAAATTCATTCACTTTAGGAGCCCATCAATCTTTTTTGTTTTTTGTTTCTATTTTAATTTTAAATAAAAACATAAATTTGTTTACTTGTTAATAATAATATAGTTATATTTTTATTATTGATTAATTAAATCTATTTTAGATGTATTTTAATTATTATATTTTATTTTATTTGAAATTTATATATTTTGAAGAAATTTTATTAAATTAAAATATTCATTTTATTAATAATTAATTAAATATAATATTATAAATTATTCATAATTTAATTAGTAATTAATATATTAAATAATTATGAAAATGAAAAAATAAAAAATAAAACCTCGTTTTGTAATTTTTATAAAAAAACAAAACCAAAACTTAAAGAAATACATTTTTGGTAAATTTAAAAGCAAAATAGAAAAATATATATAAATGAAAAAATGAGTAAAACAAAATACTTATTAAAGTCTAAAGATTAAATTAAGAAATTTGATAATATTATCATGAAATTTAATTAACGATTCAGACTGTTAAATTAAAATTTATTTATTTATTTTAATATAGTGATTAATTTTATTATCATCATCATCACATTTCTGAAATTTCACAGTAAAGCGAAGTTTGGAGAGGTCTGATAGTACACATTCTTATTCCTACATAAAAGAGAGGTTATTTTTTTAATGTAGCGATTAATTTAATTTAATATTTTTATTATAATAACTTGTTAAATCAATAAAAAATTTAATTATTGTTAATGACGATGATTTTTCCTGTCCATAAAGGCCTCGTGTAGTGAGGTCTTTTCGAATCATCTCCACCGGGAAGAAACTACACTAGTAATCTCCGTCATGATGGAGAGTGACCTCATTTTCCTCTGCATGAGCAGTATAAGCAGTTGCCATTAAAGAAGACGGTTTGTGCTAAGTTCTTGCGTTTTAGTTTCGTACCATTCTTGAATAGAACTAAGATGGGAAGAGGGAAAGTGGAACTGAAGAGAATTGAGAACCCAACGAGTAGGCAGGTAACCTTCTCAAAGAGGAGAAATGGGCTTTTAAAGAAAGCTTTTGAGCTGTCTATTCTCTGCGATGCTGAAGTTGCCCTACTCGTCTTCTCACCTTCTGGCAAGGCTTACCATTTCGCAAGCTCCGAGTCAGTTTCCATTCCATTTTCTATTTATAAATCACCCTTTGTTCTTCATTTTTTTTCTCCTCGCATGTCTGATCATGTCAATGGCTCCGCAGTTTGGACAGTACTATTGCGAGATACAGAAGTGAAGTGGGACTGTCAGGCTCGAGCTACCAATTCTGCAGACCCTTAGAGGTAATATTATGACTAGTTCTCTTGAAGAGCTTAATAAGATCATAAAGGCATATGGGTAGGATCATTCAGGACCTTTTCAGGGACAGATTTGTTCTTTGATTGGATTGTCATGATCTAACACATGAGCCAAACATCAGTTTCTTTATGGTATATATGTTCCTAACTAGACAAGATGTAACTTACAGCATGGAACCATTACAGTCTGGATGTGATCTCTCTTAGATGACTTGATATGAACATTGGTGAGCATTTATGATAAACCAGAAGTTTGATAAGATTTGTATAGCGCCAAGAACATGAAACCTTAATCTTAATACATATTATAAAAAAATCATATTATTTTAAAGAAAAGTAATATATATATATATATAATTCATATTTATAATTCAAATTTAGAACATTATATTTTTAATTCATTTCTATGCATAATTTATTAGTTATTTTAACAAGCTTAGCATATACTACATATCTATATGTTATCTACTTCCAACATTTAGATCAGGGTCGGCTCTGGGCAAAGACAGAGTGGGCACCTGCCTAAGACCCATCTTTATAAATGATAAAATAGAGCCTGTTTTTATTCTTATAACAAATAAAATGATAGAAAATAAGACATACTCTTGATCTCATAAAGAACAATAAAAATGACCTATATTTTGTTTATTTTTATTCTATATGAAGGCTCAAACAAGGCAAAAATAGGAACTTTTTTTACTTTATTCAAGACCTATAAAATATTAAGAAATAAAATAAGTCGAAAAGTTTTTTTATCATGTAGGGATAAGATTGTGTATTATTAAACCTGCTTAAATCTTGCATTTTAGTGAAAATTTCACTTAATATTGTTGTTGTTGTATGATGTTATTGGCAGTTCTGGAGAAACAAAATTCAAGAGTTACAGAAGACAATAGACACCATGGAAGAAAAACTCAAGTACTAATATTGATCTCTTTCCTACCAAATATGGAAAAAGAACTACAACTACATCTAACTTGCTGGTGTGGTGTGTCCAGGCACTTTACTGGAGAAGGCATTTCGATGCTGTGCATGAAGGAGTTGAAACAGCTAGAGAGACAGCTGAAGATTGGGGTTGAACGTATACGTTCTAAGAAGGTATAATGAATATATGATAATTTTCAAATTATAAGAATTGAAATAGAAAAGATTAAATACTTTGATTTATGCTTATTATCATATTAATTAATTAATGTCATAAATATTTCTATATTGGTAATTAACAGAGACGCATCGCTGCTGAACAAATCAACTTATTGAAAAGAAAGGTAATATATAAAATTATACATCATTTCTAGTCATTAAGGATAAGACTGCGTATTATTAGGTTTTTTTAAACTCTACGCCTCAATTAGATTTATACCAATTTGTGTTTTATCATTATGTAATATTAGATTTAACCTCATAATCTTTTTATCTGGCTTAAAACGCAGCAAAGGGTCCTGCAAGAGGAGAACATTTGTCTGCAGAAAAGGGTATGTTATGATGAACTGAATTTGTGTTCTTTGTAAAGATTCCGAGACTGGAGTTTTGATCTGATAAGAACCGCATATATATTGTTTATGATCTGAGGTTAAGTTGCATGAGCTGCATGATGGGAGTGTAAGCTCGGGAATCCCAGAATCAAATGCCTGTAATGTATTTCATGAAAGGTAATAATAAGCTTCCTCATATCATATTGTTGGATTTCTGGCAATAAACAATACTTACTTTGACTTTTTGATATGCAGGGTGCTTTATCACGGAGCACTAGCTTAAACTGGCGCTAAATGTTCATTTTAGGTGTGTGAAAAAGGAGTCTGAGTTAAGCTGTTGTCTTTAGTTCTTGTTGTCCATGAATTAATCTTAATAAAGCCCATACTTTCCCTTTCTAAACTTGAGGTGTATGATAAGATGTACACAATGTTGGAAATGAAAAGAAAAAAGATTGTGTATGACTTAATCTAATTTTATGAATTTTATTTGATTAATTAATTTAAATTCATTAATTTTAAAATATATTTAGTTTAAATTAAAAATAATAAAAAAAAAACTCATTTTAATTTTAAAAATAAAAATATTTTTAATCAAATATGATCAATATTCGAACTTTCCAGGTCTATCTCAGTTGGAGCTTAATTCTAAATTCTCACGTTCAATTAGGTTTCGGGTAGAATCCAATCCGACTAGAGATGGCAATGGCTGACTCTTAATCAGAGATGGCAATGACTAACTCATGAGTTTAAATTCAGGTGTTTTTAATGAGCGGGCCAATGATCAGTTAATTAAGCTGTAGTCTTTAGTTCTTGTTGTCCATGAATTAATCTTAATAAAGCCCAAACTTTCTCTTTCTAAACTTGAGGTGTATAATAAGATGTACACAATGTTGGAAATGAAAAAAAAAAAAAAAGATTGTGTATGACTTAATCTAATTTTATGAATTTAATTTGATTAATTAATTTAAATTATATTTAGTTTAAATTAAAAATAAAAAACTCATTTTAATTTAAAAAATAAAAAATATATAATCAAGTTGATCAATCTTCGAACCTTCTAAGTCTATCTCAGTTCGAGCTTATTTCTAAATTCTCAAGTTCAATTAAGTTTCGGGTAGAACCCAATCCAACTAGAGATGGCAATGGCTGACGCTTGTGTTTTTAATGAGCCGGCCAATGATCAAACTAGAAATATTTTTTCTGAACAAACAACAACATTTTGTTTAGAAGAGTTAGGTCTTGAGCAGGTCCAGACTTGAATAATTCAGATCCGACTTAATTAAAAAAGATGTTATTTTATATATTTTATTTTTAAGGAATTAATTATGATTAAACATAATATTGATGGGATCTTTAATAATTTTTACTAAAATTTAAATAAGCTCTAATATCTTACATTTATAAGTTAATATCCATTTACTAAATATCTTTGTTAATCAAAATTTAATAATAATATCATGATTAGTAAATTTTATATAAGATCTTATTTATGTTGTAATTTTTTTAAAAAAAATGGTTTAAATTTCGAGTAATATCACAATTATAATTTATATAAAATAAAATTATTGTTTCATTAAATCTATTATAATTAAATAATATAAAACCTAAAAACTATTAAAGTCCTTACAGTTACTTTATTTATTTAATATTTAACTTGAACGTAATAACATACTCAGCATTAATAATACTGAAAAAAACATTATTATGACAATATTTTATCTTTACAGATTTGTCATAATATTAAGAAAATAAGTTTTTATTTATGGGCTCACTTAATCCAAGTAATCCGAGCCCAACAAGGATGTTTCTGTCTCCAGGTAATCTTAGCCCAACAAGGACTCTTCTCTCTCCTCCTCTCGTTCCTAAATTTTCATATTGCGCGACTCGTCGGTACGACGAAGCTCTGGTACAGTGAACAATGGCAACAGCACTAGCTCGCATCTCAAGAAGAACCATAGCCTCCGCCCTCTCACCGCACCCCCACCTCCTTCACCGCGCTGTCTCCACTGAGGCATCGGCGAAATCGATAACGCCGTCGGCTGATCGAGTGAAGTGGGACTATCGAGGTCAGCGGCAGATAATCCCGCTGGGGCAGTGGGTCCCTAAGGTCGCCGTTGATGCCTATGTGGCACCAAATGTGGTTCTAGCAGGTCAGGTCACGGTCTGGGACGGAGCGTCCGTTTGGAACGGGTCGGTTCTTCGGGGCGATCTCAATAAGATCACTGTCGGTTTCTGCTCCAACGTTCAAGAGCGGTGCGTTATTCATGCCGCGTGGAATTCGCCTACAGGTTTGGGTTTTCTTTGTTTGGGTTATGATGTTAGGGATTTTGTGTCAAATTGGATTTGCTTTGTTAAAATGATGGTGCTTTAAATTATGTGGAGGTTTTATGATTGGTTGAATTGTTAGTCTGGATTTGTGGTTGGCTTTATGAGATTGGATTAACGTCTTTACCTGAAATTAAGCTGAAGCGTCCAGGGAATGTTGTGAAGTATGAGCATAGTTTAGCTGATATGAGTTTGATAAATTGGGTGAAATTATGTTTGAATTGCTTGGCCTTGGTGCAAAAGATAGTATAGCTAATTGAGATAATGCTGGCTGGTGACTCGGAACTATGGGGCATAGCTAATTGAGATAATGCTGGCTGGTGACTTGGAACTGTGGGGCATAGCTAATTGAGATAATGCTGGCTGTTTATTTGGAACTATGGGGCCTTGGTGCAAAAGACAGTATCGCTGATTGAGATAATGCTGGCTGGTGTTTTGTGACTTTAAGTGTAATTAGAATGTGATTTCATGTAAGTCACGTGTTTGAGTAATTGAATTACATCAATACTTTGTCTGGTTAGGGGTAATTTGTGCCTTCAACTTGTGTCAGTGGACGAATGTGTCTGTGATTAGGTTGACTTCTTTGTATGCGTGTGTATGGACAAGCAAGAAGATTTCATTTCAAGATGCACGTTTGCTCATCAGAAGTATGTGCTTGAAACCTTGATTTGACATTTTTCTTTGTGCTAGTTAGTCAACTGGTTCAAGAAGGTTTGTTATCTATAACAACTTACATGTTATTTGAAAGGATATCAATCTCCATTTTTGCTCATCAAAAAGATGTGATGCATGACGAGTAGAAGATATATCAAACTAGTGGTTAGGACTGCTGCTGGAATTTGAGTTTTAAGTTTTGAATTTCAGCTTAGGTTGTTGGAATTTCAAGTTTTGAATAGACAGTATTTTTAGGTTTGGTATGGCTTATTCCAGCAGCCAGATTTTATAAGCTTTGTGGGTCTTAGCCACTAGTTTGATATATCCTTTACTCATCCTACA
This sequence comes from Erythroxylum cataractarum, assembly GCA_024703695.1. Classification (NCBI taxonomy): domain Eukaryota; kingdom Viridiplantae; phylum Streptophyta; class Magnoliopsida; order Malpighiales; family Erythroxylaceae; genus Erythroxylum; species Erythroxylum cataractarum. Next base: position 58,483,103 of record JANJEY010000007.1, read on the forward strand.
TCAAGACTTGCTTGAAATCTTCATCTAGCATTTAGTCTTTGGATTTACTAGACTGGTGTGTGAAAACTTGTCACGTATAACCATTCATAGCAGTTGAAAGGGATATTATCAAATTTTGTGCCGTTAAATTTCCTGTGATGTGAGATGTTGAGCAAGATATTGGCAACTTACCTTTCAGGATGGCTGTTCTTATAGTGGCTAACTGTCACTTCCTGTGCAACGTTGACACTTCATAGAATGCTAATGAAAGCTATGTAGGTTCCATTCATACTAAATGGATTGAAGACAAAACCAATTATTTTGGTTTGGAAACTTGATTTCTTTATTGCGTGCTCTTTCATATTTTTCTGTTCATTGATATTTTCTAGAATTAACTGATATGTCACTACCCTTCATGTTTAATTACAAATTTGTTTAGACAGATCTCTGTGGTAATAGTATACCATCTGTTAAACCCCTGCCTACTTCCTCTGTGACTCTCCTGGCCTCCTGTTGTCTATGTAGACTATATACCTGTTTCTGATGTCCTACTTAGGTGTTTGGCAGCAATGCTCAAGTTTCTTAGAGATATCCTCTTACATTTATCAGGCCTTGGCGTTGTTAACTAGATTTTAGTTTTTTCTTGATCTGCTTCATAAGCTGAGATTATTTGAATCTGCTGTTTATCAACAAGTGATGTGACTACACAAGCACGATTAGTCGATAGAAAGTAAAATATTTAAGAAATGCAAATGCAAGACTCATTCTTCCGATCCTTGTCACAGATACTGATTACTTTTATGCTTCAATTTAACAGGGCTGCCAGGTTAGCCTCCATAATATTCTTGTTAACATCACATGATTGACTACTTGGATGGGTATGAGGCCTAGTCCACCTTTTTTTTTCCTAGGCTTACAAATATCATTCCATTTGATCATTGATTTGGTTTTTCCTTGCCCATTTCATTCCAAAAAAAATTCTCTTAGCATCCTATTAATGGCTTTTATGACCTTGATTGGCAATACTACGAGGACCATTATATATTGATTGAAGATAGGATATAATCAATCAATGTTAGACGACTTGTCATAAAAAGGAAATTAGGACTCCAATTCTAAATTCTTCTTCTGATCTTTTCCTATAATGGTTTGAACTCTGAATATTTATGCTTATGGGTTAACTGGTATGCCAAGAT
>JANJEY010000007.1:58484377-58500735 GCA_024703695.1 Erythroxylum cataractarum
GAAAGCTATTTTGGTTTGGCAACTTGATTTCTTTATTGTGTGCTCTTTCATATTTTTCTGTTCATTGATATTTCTAGACTTAACTGATATGTCAGTACCATTCATGTTTAATTACAAATTTGTTTAGATAGATCTCAATGGTAATAGTATACCATCTGTTAAACCCCTGCCTACTTCCTCTGTGACTCTCCTGGCCTACTGTTGTGTATGTAGACTATATACCTGTTTCTGATGTCCTACTTAGGTGTTTGGCAGTTAATGCTCAAGTTTCTTAGAGATATCCTCTTACATTTATCAGGCCTTGTCGCTGTTAACTAGATTTTAGTTTTTTCTTGATCTGCTTCATAAGCTCAGATTGTTTGAATCTGTTGTTTATCAACAAGTGATGTGACTACACAAGCATGATTCGTCGGTAGAAAATAAAATGTTTAAGAATTGCAAATGCAAGACTCATTTTTCCAATCCTTGACACAGATCCTGATTACATTTATGCTTCAATTTATCAGGACTGCCAGCAGAGACGTCCATTGAAAGGTACGTGACAATCGGTGCATATTCTCTCCTGCGTTCTGTCACAATTGAGCCAGAGGTCATTATTGGCCAACACTCGATCCTTATGGAAGGTTCTTTCGTGGAGACACACTCTATTGTTGAAGCCGGTTCTGTGGTTCCTCCTGGGAGAAGAATTCCATCAGGTGAACTTTGGGCGGGTAATCCGGCAAGGTTTGTTAGATCTTTGACCCATGAAGAGACCTTGGAAATTCCTAAGCTTGCAGTTGCAATTAACGATCATAGCAAAAGTTATTTCTCAGAGTTTCTGCCTTATTCAACTGTGTACCTAGAGGTGGAGAAGTTGAAGAAGAAGTTGGGTATCTCTATCTGATGATATGTAGGCTGCCATGTTTGTGTATCAGTGAAACAGATTTTCCATATCAAGAGAATAAACAGCTCAAGAACGTTAAAAACAAACTTCTCTTTTGTAATTTGATTTTGTTGGCTTTTGAAAGAGCTGCATGTGAATTTCAATTTCAATTCCAATGAGTTGTAGTAGTCACAAGGGGGCATTTCTCAAGCTGTACCATGCAGATTGTTTATTAGATTACTTTTGCTTCTGGTTTACTTTTGACTTCAGTTATTAATAGATCTGTTGATTTTTCCTCTCATCTGAGTGAAGATTTTATTGGCTGATAAACAAACTTCTTATGGTCGACATCACCACCCCAAAGAGGGATTTGTACACAAAAGTCACAAGGTCAGTTCTTATAGAGCTTACACTCCATGTAGTTCGTATATGCCCTAAGGGAAAGAATCCATTCCAAGTGTATTATAAATATGAGAGCTTTCTCTACCAGCAGCTCCAAGAATTCGTGATCTGTACTGGGATTATAGAGATTCCAAAGGGTTGGTATGGAGATGTAATGGGGAGGATCAACCTCAGCATTTTAAGCTACTTGATGCTTAAGATATGATATTGTAAGGAGAAGACGTGGTCATGCAACAGCTACCTTTAACAATTCTTTGCAGGAATTGTGATTCATTGCTGTTGTCGGCCAACTCATCCTGTGTTTCCTATTCCTTTCTTTATCTTTTTGATGAGGTTAGGTTAATTGATCTTTACCTATAGGCACCACTTTTTTTTTTTTTAATAATATGAAAGAAGAAATGCAACTTTTGGTCGTACAAATGTCTCATCAAATCATTAGTATTTATATGGATCAGGATTTTATGACTTAAATATTTGAAGTTAAATAATACAAATTTGGTTGAGTTTGATTTTATAAAATGGCAAATTATGTGGATTTTTAGGTAATACTAAAACAACAATGACACTTATAATAAGTGCCTGTTTATTTCAGGTTTTAGAGAATAAATAAGTATTTTTTTTACAACAAATTTTTTTTTTAATGAGTGTTTGACTGTAAAATTTAAAAACATTTTTTTTCATAGAAATAAATTTTTAGAAGCTAAAATACACGTTTTTTAGAAGCTCAAATTTGGAGTAAAAAAAACAATTTTTCAAGTAGATTTTTCAGATCAATTAATGAGCTTATTTTTTAGTCCCTTTTTTTATGTTTTTACATATAATTCTCACAATACTCACAAACATGTCTTCACGATTATTTTGATATTTATATAATATTATTTGATTTTTATATTTTAATATTAATTTTAATATTAATTTTACTTATATTATAATCCATATAAAAAATTTGTTAGATATATTTTCATTTATATTTCATATGGTTTAAAATTATATAATAATTAATATATTGTACTTTGCATATTTTTTAATATATTTTAAATAATTTTTATATACATAAATAGTTTTTATTACAAAATAAAATATAGTTAAAATTAAAATTACTTTTTATTTTTATGTTGTCAAATAGTCTATTATATGAAGCTCTTTCAAGAATTTTTTTTTTTAATGACAATCAAACCGTCAATAAATCTTGCTAAAACGTAGAATCTAAAAAATATAATAATACGCAGTATTATCTCTAACTAAATGTATAAATACTTTCTTTGTAGTTTCAAGTTTATAATACTCAAAACTCTAATTAAGTTTTATAATACTCAAAACTCTAATTATTGCCGACTCTAAATTGACTTTTTTTTTCAACACATAGCACTGCAGGTGACATTATACGACGTTGTTTTGACTTCACAGATAAGGTTTATAACAAAAGTTGACAACAAAGGAATATATTTTATAAATGGATGTTCAAAATCAGTTTTTAACCTAACTTAAAATTAATTTATTCTTAACTCCAACTATGTGTTCTTTTAGTTTGATTTTTTCATTAAACAAACTTGGGATCATTTATATTATCAATATTAGTTTTTTTTTTTAGTTTGCACTACCGGTATCTGAACTCAATGGGCCGACTAATCCGATTCGGAGCTTAGTCACAGTTAAAGTTCTTCGTCTCTGCCTGTGGGCGTATTTAGTGAGGATTGAACCCGAAAGCTCTTCCTACATGCCCAACTTGCGTAGCCAACTGATCCACAACCCGTAGGTATACAAGCTTTTATCAAACCAATTCTCAACCTTTTCCACAAAATTTCACTTTACTTGAAACCCTAATTATGATATTTGGTATAGACTCAGTGAAAAGTGAGTTGTTTAATGTTTGGAATCATGTCTTATTTAATTGAACAAACTTTGGTGCCAGAAGCTCACACTCACACAAGCAGAAGCAGAAAGCAAAGGCCTTGGCCAGTCAAAGATCTCTAGAAATAATGTAGTTGAAGATTCTACTAAAAAGTGTAATCAGACATGACTCCCCACTTGCTCATGGGACTCTCTAAACCTTCAATGAACTAAAAGATCAAGTGATTGAAATTAGGACAAAAAAATTAGGTATGTGATGATTGGATGCCTAATTGAATTGGTGTCCCAAAAACCAATTAGAAAAGCAGTTGGAGCTCTTGTCAAAACACATTTGTTAATCATACAATCATATTAACTTTTAAACCCTTTCCAACTAACCCCTCATGTGCTTTGTATATGATACCACTAATAGGTTGACCCCTTCCATTAATTGTAAACAATGTTCCCAGTTGATCAAGCTTTTAATTTGGGGTTACACTTATAATTTAACCTTTTTTCATCTCAATCTTTAGTTTACTTTCATGGGTATTAATTGTTTTGATATCATACAACTCTTTATAATTTTAAAATATTGTCTTATTGAAACTTAAATTTTTTAATACTTTCATTATTTAGATAAAAATAAATAAAATTATCAAAATATGATAGAATAAGGAGAGTCATAATGACCGCACCCTATTTTTATAAAGAGGGTATTTATGCAACGTTATGGTCAAAAAGAGTAATTTTATCAGTTACTTTAAAGCTTCAATTCTCGTATTTTAAAAATAATGATAATTTTTAAATTAAAATGGAATGGACCATTTTATCACTGCCCAAAACAAGCATTAGAGAAACAAAAGAAGGAAAAATGGAGTTTTGTGGTTGTCCAACCAATATGTTTCCTATTTTCAAACATATATAGGCTTAGGTAAACAGTTTTTCAGACATTGCAAACCTCAATCTTCAATTGTCATAATGTCTGATGATATTAGCATAACTTCCAAGAAATAAACGTAACCAAAGTTCAATTGCTTGCAACCATTGATGACTTGAAGTATAAGTTTCTTTCATGATGTGTTCATGTCAATTTAAAGGTGTAGGAAATGAAGACAATGACACATCCTGCATATTGAAAGGGGCTTTAAGTTGTATAGTTAGAAACTTAGAGTGAGACACAATTTAATTACCAATATGATCATTTATCATAAAATATATTAATTAACTATATAGTAAATGATTATCAGTTAAATTAATTCTGTCACTTAATTCTAATAATTCGTGATTTGTAAATTATTACGTCTAATTAATAATTTATCGGTGCACATATAAAAAATAGTAACAAAAGGAACCCTTTTCGTGTACTTAATTCCAATGTCATCAACCACTAAGCATAGCTTGGAAAGACCAAATGAGAAATTTTATATGAAAACATGGCTCTTCCATATGAAGCACATAGATTTTGACATCTCAACCATATCTAGATTTCTTTCCAAAATATCCTTCCTAGTTTCCGCTTTCTTCTTTTCCATATATACTAACCATCTTCTCGTCAATCTAACACCAAAGACACCATCTCTGTGTTGTCTCCTGGTTTAATTTCAGTCTCTCCATCCCTCTTAAACTTTTCATAAATCACCCTGGAATGGATATGTAGCAAAAGGGTCATTCTTGGTTCTTCACCAAATCATCATCATGATGTCGTCGTTGTCATCTTCTTGATGTGGTAAGATTAGAGAGAAAGTGGTGATGTTGGAATGGCTCAATCAAATTAAACCTCCAAAGGGGTTCGATTTTGGGTCCTTTAATCTGATTGAGCCGTGCCAATATCGTGCTTACTCCTCATACTCTCTTTTGTTACTTTCAATTTCGTGTTTATCTCAGTGTTCTAATTTTCATGAAGAAGAAACATGACTCTCCTTTACTTCTCTAGTTTTACTCTGGGTTTAGGAGTAATCCATAACAATCAATACTAACTAGGGTTTTGGTTGAATTGGTATAAGAAGCATCGTTCTCTAACTATTCATGCTATGATCAAGTGCTTTTTTTTTTTTTTTCCACGAAGGTGAAGTTTGAAAACAAGCCTTGTGGTTAAATAAGATTTATCTCCTAATCATGTAAAACTCAGAATTCTCTCTTTGAAGATCTTACAAGTTGGATCCTGTCCTGTGACCTACCAAGTGGTCAAGAATATGTTTGTCTGGTTCAGCTAATCATTGGCAATGATTCTGAAGATAAGAGAATAGGTTCATGCAATGTAAACACTCATACATTATCTAGGGTTTCATTAGGTCGTCTTTTTTGGTTCTTCGTAATGAATATTAAAAGACTGATTCCAAAGACGAATACGCATGACAACCACTAGCCAATATGGCCTGCGTCATTGTTCTAATCACTCCCTGTCATCCCAGCTGGAGCATTAAATAATACTGTCATAGTTTGTCTCCAGCATTTATTCAATATACACTAGAAAAAGTACGGATTCAATATATCACTAATATAGAAAGAAAAGAAATTATACGCCAATTATTATCAATACAATTTCAAGTTATATGGGATGCAATAACACAAAGTTTATTACTGGGTAACTTATGATGTTCATATCGATCTAATATACACCTCTGCATTTAGCATTGAATCGATAAATCTCATACAATAACCATTCTAATTTTACCATATCTTTTGTTTCATTCGGCCTATTTCTTGCATATCTCAATCAATCCTATTTTTAATAGGAGCATTTGAAAATTTCCTAAATGTAGATAAACCTAGATTCTACATAAATATATATATGAACATAGAATATATATTGTTTTTCAATTTTTGTATTTCATAATATCAAATTCATCACATGCTTAGATACTTATTACAGAGTTTTCGTAATTACAAACTTGAATTTTAATTATTAAGCTCCTTGAGTAATAGAAACAGCCTCTCTACTATGTAGGGGTAAGATTGCATATTATCAGACCTCTATAGATCTTGCTTCAATGCGAAATTTCAGATTGGATGTGATGATGATGATGATGAAGCTCCTTGAGTATTAACCTTGTTCTTTATGTTTGAACTTACATTCACTTGGTGCGTATCTACATATACTTTCTGTTCAACGACTGCTTAAGAAGGCAAGATAACAGTTGGAAATGAAACACACAATAAGATTTAATAAGAAAACAGAAATACCCAGATCATATTTTAGGATGATAGCGCTGAAACTAAGCTTTGGGAGGCAAAATTGAATTAATTACCATCTTTTGCATCGACTCTCTCATCTTCTCAAGTAAGTAATTAAACAGGAAAATGAAAGATATATTCATGCCTAAAGCCTAATCACTACCACATATACAAAAACATCTGCAACCATTTATGCAGTTGGAGGATTATCAGCTTGTTTTGTTGATTAAGTTGTCTATTGGTCTTGCTTCCTTTCGTGTGTTTATTATCGAGATGCATGCAGGTGAGTCCACGCATGCAGCTAAGAAATGTGTTGGATAATACATGAGTTAAGAAGTGTAGTAGTAATATTAATTTTAGAATAATATGTACATTTGTTATCGAAGATTTTGACATTACTTCGTAAATTACCATCTACTTATAGTAAACCATTCGATATAATATTAAAATTTCCATTTTTATATATAATTATTTGAAAATGAAGTGTAAAAAATGGAAAATATGTATACATAATGAGAAAAGTATCTGAGTGGTGTCTTTTCAAGTCAGGTTTCTTTTTCTTAACAAGGCAGTGATTGAGGAGTAGAAGAGGTTGTAAGCTTCTCTTCCATCAATTCATGTCTGATCAAGATTTCAACTTTTGCAATGTAAACGAGCTCATAAACAGAAATATTCCTTTGTAATTAATCACAAATTAGTCATGTACCTTGAAGTTCTAAGTTACCTGAAACTAAACTTCAAGCTGATCAAACATACTTTGAACTGTTAAATTTGAATTGGACAGACTCAGTTTATTGTAATTAGTCAAATTCAAAAGATATCATCAGGTTTAAATTTGATTAAGATTCAATTAAACTTAATTCAATGATTGGACTGGACACATTCTGCAACATAACAGGAATGAGTACGAGTTACTTCAAGCGGCTCAACATTTCCAGCCTCCATGTAATCTTGGAAAACTTGGAAAGCAATGGCTTTTAAAAGAAAGGATATAAAGCTTCCTCTCTTTCACCAGCTAAACACCAACTGTTTACATCAAGCATTTCACACATATACAATCCCCAATCACGAAGGTAATCCTGTAAGTTTGGAAATACCGTGTGCCTTCACACTAACTGGTTTTGATAGCTTCAGAATCCAACTTCTTGCAATTTCATCCAAGGAAAAGTGCAATATTTACAGTGTGATGATACTGGCCGACAAAACTTAGCATCTTCAGGGGAAGAGCAGATAGTGCTAATGCTCCAAGGAAGCCATTGGAGTATATGACATTAGCAGATAAACTGAGCTATAAACATGTAGACAGGTGATGCTTTCTTCTGAGCTCTCGTTTGCATTCAGTGATAAGCCACGCCCAATTTCCCCACCACAGAAAACTCCTGCCGTCGGGATCCCAGGAAAATTCTCCAAGAATGGGGAGCTATCAACATTGGGTCGACCAAAGAATGATTCCCCGCGACCGCAGCAGGAGAAAATAAAACCTCCAATGAATTCCCTCTCCTGAACAGAATTGGCAACACCCTCGGTCTGAAAGAAGCTTCTATTAGTCAACCCTAGCTTCAAGTTCTTCAGTTTCTCACTGACATTAGTGCATGACGATGATGCTGTGTTCCGATCAGAATGATAAAACTGGAAATAGTCCCCAGTTTTGATGCCAACTCCATCGGCGAAAAGGTATTCTTCGTCTCCCCTGGAAAAAGTTGAAACCCTCAAACTCATAGCAGTGAAAGAAAAGCTGTCATATAAGTGGGATGCAAAGAGATAGAAGTAGTAATTCAAGAAGCTAGCCACAAAAAGAACCGCAAATGTTATCCTCCCCTCCCTCCACCATCCCTGGAAACATCCTAAATAGAAACACCAAATCACAAATCCAACCTTACCCAATAACTGCATGGAAAGCCAAGGATGTCATAAATCTCGACTTCTCTGATCCAATAATGCATTTTCTTCGTCTAGTTACCCCGATGAATAAAGCAGGGCATTCTATACGATTTCCCAACTGCCATATATATTAAAAAATCATGATTGATAGGATTGGAGTAACACAAAAAAAAAAAAACAACCAAGAAACAAACCAATCAAGAAAATAGAATACTGTTGGGACAATAAAAAAAGTATAACAAGGCCACAAAATGGCCAGTTATTGGATAAGCAAGCCTCATTTCCATTATGTTTGGGGAAAACTAGTAAGCACATAATCAAGTTTACATTTTTAAGTTAAAAAGCAGTAATTTAATCAAACATGAAGAAAAAGGCTATTGCCTCTGTACACGAGATGTACAAAGAAAATTATGGACGTCCATGTCAAGCCCAAAGATTGCCCTATATAATTCTAGCAGAATCAACATTCATAACAAACTCATTTAACCACATAATAAAGAGATTTTGAAATCTTCAAAAGCTCCAGATATCCAAATCCTCTGTCAGATTTTTTTGACGCTAAAAATTCCTCAGCAACTCTAATCAAACCGACTTATTGCAAACCAATAACAGCAGACACACACAACAATGCAGGACAAACACAAAATAAACAAATAAGGGTAAAGGAAGAAGCCATGATAATGAACAAATCAAAAGTAAACCTCAAATATAGCAACATACATCATCATTGATGTCATTTAGAATCCTCTGACCATCAAGAATATCCTGTCGTCCTTCTCTTCTAGCTGTGAGCCAAGTTGTATAATCAGAAGTGCTCACTCTGACAGAAGCTGCCTTGTATCTAGGACCTATTGCTGAAACACCATCTGATAATGCAGCGTGGAACTGAATTTCACCTACACCTGCTCATTTAGTCAAGCCAGAATACATGAGACAAATAATAATGGACTAGAAGCAAATTATCACTTTAATTCAGCTTCCACACCAATATTAAATATGAAACAAATACATAACAACAGATAGCCCAGAGATTTAACTATCATACCATAAGGTTTTTCTCTATCCCTTGCAAACACAAGGGCCACAGCACCAGAAGACACTTTTCTTCTCCTGCCAATATTGATTACTTCACTCCCACTTCTGCATACAAACTGGGCCTTCTCGTCACCAACAACAATAGTTTCCTTTGACAAAGCATAATCTGCAGCACAACATATTATAAAACATTGTACTTAAGCTTTCTAAATGACACCTAATCGTATCTATCAATGATTTCAGGGATAAAAATTAAACGAACTAGAATTATCACTAGTACAGTTACAAGTAAAATAATAGATCTGCCTCAGAACCATAACACCAAACAGACACATAAGCACTGCTCTGGAGATAAAATAGCAATGTGTATGTTGCAATATTTAAAGGTGCAAGCCACTTTACCCACCAATAAATGTAAATCACATATAGGAGTCTGTTACCAGGAGTCTGTTGCCAGACTTATTTCATTAATTGTATTTTATAATGACAATTGACAAAAGAGAGTTGGTTAATTTCCATGTGTACAAAATAAGAAAAGAAGTTCAAAAATTGAGCCAAACTTACCCAGCTTTTCAACTATACACTTTAGTTCACTCTCTTCATCCTGGAGAAACCATCAGCAAAATATTTGAAAGTAATCTCAAATGAAGAATGAAGGATTTCTAAGGAAGTTGCACTTACTCCAAACATAATAATCCCAAGGGGTGAAGTTGAACCTGAAACAGAGGTTGAAAAATTCCTGATCGCCATCACAAAGTTGTCAACCACTCCCATCCCAGGTACCTGCGTTAACAAGCATTCTGATATGGTGATTCAAATGGCAAAAAGAAAGCTAAAAACATGCCCTACAAAATATGCAGCGCCTCTATGGTATCCATCAACGTAAAAAATCTTAAATAATAACCAATGACATGTTCACTAGCTTCTAGTCTTTGAGCACAGAAATGATTTATCCAGAAATTACTTAACTCTCTGCTACAAAAAGTGCACGAATGACTAAGGTGAATCAAAAATCAAGCAGCAGGCCACCGTCTAGAATTAAGTTCTTTCCAATCAGAATAAATGTTGAAAGCAGAAATAACATTTGCTTCAAAGTTATTATTACCTTAGTTATTCCTATTAATGGGATTGCTTCTACTTTTAATCCCGGTACAAGGCCTACTGTCAATACCATGCCACAACTTCCATCCAAGTTTTCCTCCGCATCGCCATCACTACAGGAATCTCCAGGCAGGACCTAGAGAGGTTTTAAATTAATGGGGGGAAAAAAGAAATGGAACAGTCAATCTTCTGTATGAAGTTACAAGGTTAACAAATAACTATCTAACAATCAAATTCCAACCTCCTTAAACTCCTCGTTTACAACGTTTCTTCCCATGATTCCATTGGCAGAAGACAAGACAATTGGAGTACGGGAACCCAGTTTATCAGCTAACTGCACCCACAAGTGTTAAGGAACCAACATATCAAACCTTTTCAATTCACGTAATCTTTTACCAACAAATATATAGAGGGAAAAATAATTCAGCTAGGAAATTCATACAAATTCGAGAATCGCATCAGCTCTCAAGACGAAAACGCCAACAACATTTGCTATAGCAAAATGGGGTCGAATGGGCTCGGACAGGACTCTATCAACAACCTCTTGAGCACACACCTGTTGATTCCAAATATAGGTTTTAAAATTCACATCCCAAAACTTAAAATTGCAAAATTTTTCATCTTTTTTCAACAAGAAGCGTCAAAATATGAAAGTATCCAACTTTTCCACAACCCAACAAGAGAAAGAATGAAACTGGAGTCTAAACAAACCAAAACTTACAAGCGAAGATGGGTTTAGCGACATAGCAGAAGCAAACTTAGGACGAGAGAGGATGTGATTGCAAATTCGGTTCCATGATTTGCTTACGCAAGCCGCTGATGCAAAGGACAAGGCGGGTAGCCTCTTCAGGATGTTGTGAACAAGGTCATCGTTTATCGAATCAAACCCTGTTACAGCCATCTCCTTGGGCTTTTGGTTCTTCAACGATGACGACGATGGTTTGTCCATGTGAGCAAGTATGATGAATTACTTCATAGGAGCTCTGCTCTGTTTTGTTTCTTTTGGCTTGGTTGTCACTATCTCATATGTTTTCATTTCGTACAACAAGATCCCAATTTATTTAAGTCATGTATTTTAAACTCTAAAATATTATATATAATTTTAATATTTTAATATCAAATTTAAAGATTTATGTGTGAATAAATATTTATGTTGATTTATAATTTTTATAGTTAAATTGTAAAAATAAAAGTGAGCATATCATTACACAAGACTCTTCATTTTGCAAAAAATTAAGATTATGATTACAAAAGAGTAATTTTATCAATTGTTTCAATTACTCTGAGGCTCACCCTCAATAATATAAAATTAGCACCTACATTTTTATGCAATCAAAATTTTAAAAAAAGTTAATATGAAAGATGTTACTTTTCATTATTTAATAGCATTGTCTTATTTATCAATTGGACTTAAATTTTTTTTGTATTATTTATTTGAAATATTTAAACAGAAATGATATTTAAAAGTTCCTTAAAAATTAATAATTAATTATAAAAATATTTAAATAGTAAAATAAGAAAATGTCAAATTATATGAAACCTAATGTATTTAATTCTTAGTTAAATTTAACATAGCTATTAGAACTATTTCATATTAATGTAACAAAATAATCCTCTCTAATATTTATTTTTTTCTTATTACCTTTCTGTTGGTAACCAATTGGATCTTAATAGTAAAATCATATAAACATTTAATTTCATATGATTCAAATCTTGTTAATTGAAAGACTCATATATCAATTCCTTATCCATTTTAAGGAACTAAAATGTAATTATCTTTTTGTAAATTCTATTAACTTAATGATTGATAACTTCAGATGTTAGAACTAACTCTATAATCCATAATCTAAGCATTGTTAAGAAGAAAAAAGTGAACAGGAATCATAGATTTCATCAACACTCAGTACCACACTTGTTCTTAATACTTATGGATCCATATAACAGTCCTTCCTACCAATTCCTTTACTTACTACAGGAAACAATTGGGCATGAGAATTCAGCTTGAACTTGGAAAGAAGCAATCATAAAGAAAGAACTGAAATGGTTTGCAACAATCCAGTTCAGGGCAATTTTCAGAAGAAATCCACAGTTGCAGTTCATCTCTGTCAAGTTCCAACGGGAATTACTCCCAAGTAAATGGAAGGGCATGGGACACTTTGTTTCGAGTAGAATCACCAGGCCTCATTTGAAACATTCCCGAGCAATCAACATCATGAGCATCCCTGCTGTGGGATACAAAAACTGGTTCCATGGGATCTAAAGTATTGACATGTAAGCATTGATCTAATGGCTGCATATTATGGACTGAATCTGGTTGCAGAATGTGGTTCACAGGTGTCCGCATCCTCGATGATGACAGAAGAGAGAGAGCACAATCCGAGTCGCGGACTCGTGTTGCTAACCTGTCATTGTCAAAAAACACGGCGTGGCTGCCAGTGCCGCCACTGGTTTCTGCTAGAGAAAAGGTAGTCAGAAGAGGCTGGCAGATAGAAGGTTCAGGAGTTGGTTGATTGCCAAGGTTGGGGTTATCAGGTTCCAGGAGTAAGAATTTCTTTCCTTCTTTATAGGTGTTCAGAGAGGATCCCAGGAATAGACTTTGTTTGTCAGGTAATTGTATTTGTTGGCGGAAATTATAGTGTCTACCATTTGAAATTGTCTCCGTATTCAGAGCTCCAATCCAGGAGGAATTCACTACAGTAGTAGATGGATATGCATGTGAACCAGAAAATGTCAACAATTGGGAACCTGAAACATGTTGAAGATGAGTTTTACAATTGGTCTCGAAATGGTTTTAAGCATCCTGCATTTGATTCTGAAAGGAAAAGAGAAAACAAAACGAAAAGAGAGGTTTTGTTTTTTGTCCAGATTCATCTCCTCATCTATGGATCAACTAGAAACACAATCTGATAACCGAACATGAGACCAAAATCTGACGTGCCAATGATTTAAAGCTGCAATTCAAGTAAAGTCCAGAAGTAGGCAGCAATGCTCAAGTAGCCATAAAAAGAATGAATTTAAAGAACAGCACTGAGTTTAGAATTTTCAGAACACACGATAATATTCTGGGAGCTTAAGTGCAGAAGATGTAGAACGAGTGGGTTGTAAAAGATTATCGTTATCCTTGTGAAGTGAAACATTATCCAAGTAAGGTAAAACACTGAATTGAAGTATGAAAGCCACATGAATTTTGGTTCCCTTAGTTATGCAAATGTACGTGCAATATGAAAGTGAGAATGAGTGCACTCAAGGACTTCAGCATCTGACCTTGGTAATTGCAGAAAAAGCTTCCAGAATAGGAAAGTGGATCAGGCTGAGGCTTTCTTCGGCGCCGGTTGTGTCCATCGAGACGTTTCCTGCAACTTCTTTTCCCTTCATCAAATTCCTCTGGTGAATGGAACCTGTGGAAGAGTGCAGAATCTGATAAGAGACCAGAGGCTTGCCACAGGATTGCAATGCTCAGACCAAAGGACTTGAACATGACAGACATCAAGTAACAGCTAGGTTCGATACATTTACATAATTAGGAACAGCTCAATAAAGGATCCAAGCGAGGAGGAGAACTTGGATTTATCCTTCAAAAACGTAAGGTTGCACAACTATTGCATTAGCTGCACCCAAAACTCATGCAATAACAAAATAGAAAGGAAAAAAGTTCCAGAAAATTAGTATCAAAGCCATTTTCTCAGTTGGGTACATGACCAGATGATATTCTCCTTTAAAAACGATCATTAGTTGAATGCAGAACACTGCATCTAATTCTAATGGCCAGTGACACGCTGTAAACAGATGGTATGATGATTTACGACTTGTAAGATGTCAGAGATAGCCAGTTTAACCATCCGTTCCATAAATCACAGAAAGTAAAGCACTAACGGAGTTCTGACACAAAACATCATAACAATATCCACACCTGCTGCACTGCTGACAAAATCGCTGCTTCTGGCCTCCAATGGTAACTTGTGGGGACTTGGAATGGAGCTCACAGACCTTATGACGTCTATGATAGTCCCTGCAACAACTAAGATTCGCTTTGCATCCATCAACTAGGCATGATACAACTTGAGTTCCATTACCTGCTCCTCGTGCCCTTTTTGTTGAACCTGAAGTTGAAGACTCCACTTTCGAGACTTCAGAAGGCGGAGGCTGCTGCTTCCACCTGTTGATTGAATCTTCACTTGAATTACTACCCCCTTCACCAAGTCTCAGATCAATTGAGCAATCCTCTCTAACCCTGTAATCTTGAACCATGTTTGATCTGTCAAATGCCGCTACATCCATCTTTGAAACAGCTTCCTGCTCGAATTCAGACAAATCCCAAGAACCTGCCTTCAATTTCCAGTCCATAAAGCTTTTTATTCTCCTCTTCAGATATCACTTAGTTGCTCCACACCAACACAGCAAGCTTCTCTAAAGTTATGTACAGTAACCAAATAATCAATCGAAACACCAACCAAGATATGACGGTGACTTTACGTTGTTAAAAATAAAGGAAAAGAAGGATACTCAACTAATCTCGAAGCTTAAAAGTCCAACTCTAATGGGGGCCTAGGGGGGTCTGAAAATCCACAAATTAAATGTGAATTTGGCAATACATCATCACCATCTTACATACATTTTCTTTCCCCAAACTTAACGAAGAAAATTTGGAAAAAAATAAAATAAAACAACATTATCAGAAAGTTCTTTCCTTTCTGGTTAGCAATCATAGACTCATGGTTCCAACAGTATGGGAACTTACACATTCAAAGGCTACAAACTAGAAGTAAAGGAAAAGCAGTAGAAGACTGGTATTTTTTTTCTCTTTACAGGTCCTTCATTTACTGACAAGGAGGCATAAAACAAAAAGAACCACTAAAGGGAGTAGTCAACACAGGGAAAGAAAAACAACTGTAATCATTCTGAAAACCATAAAAAGATGATATTGTTCGAAAAGGAAAATAAATACTCAAATGCTGTCTCCTTACAAGAATCCAAGAAAAGGGATCAAAGCACAGAAAAATACCAGTAGAATGGAGTGCAGAAATATGACTGACATGGAAGATGGCTTTCAGGGGTGGAGTTAAATAGGAAGTAAGTAAGATGAGTGTTTTTAACTGTCAAAGCTCACTTCTTTTAGCTTTTTAGGAAAAAAAGAAATCCCATTTTCCATTTTTAGGGTTGGAAAGGTTTGTGTTGAGAACGGAAAAAGGATTAAAAAAAAAAGGACAGGACAGGCCTGTTTGTTCCTATCAACTTTCATCCACGAGCCAAGAGAAGGAAAAAGTACAGGCATGGATGCTTAGGACAAAGCATGTGGCATTGCGTTTTACACATTTCACAGCGTATATTTCTTTTCTTTTTGGGACTTGCTGCTTTTCTTTTTCTTATTTGCTGTTTTGCCTTTCCACTGCTAATGGGAACACAGACATGGCCAACTTTGGAGCTCTAATCATGGACTCCATCAGTATATTAGTCAAGGCATGTACTGAAATAGTAACTGGGATTCTTTTGTAGGGTACCACTTGACAGATTAAACTAAAATGAACTTATAAAATTAATACAGAAAGGACACTCACACAATCTCTTGACCAATCTGCTTACTTGCATTTTAGGAACTCATTACTCCTAAACTGTTAATTTAAGAATAGTATACATTATCATGGAACAAAGGGTTTTAAATGATATTATTTTAATTATATTCATAATTAAATATAACTTAAATAAATCTAAACTCTACTTTAATTATTTCCCTCATATTAAAATAATTATTCTAAAGTCTAAAGAATATAATATAATCTTTAGGTACAAATTATATGTGCACAAATTATATGTACAAACACAAAATTTGATATAATCACCCTTTATAGTACAACCAATTTTTAACCTTGATTCTTTTTTTTTTATTCGAGGAAACTCCGTTGGCAGGTCAAGAGGACGCACTTCTCTGAGGGTCCAACTGGCACACCACCCCACAGACGAGTCAAGCGGGTGCACCTCATCATTGAGGGCCTAACTAGTTCTCCATCTACAGGTAAAACCCCGGCTGCCACAGGCTCTTACAAGAGGAGCTTGCATGGAATCGAACCCGAGATCG
>JANJEY010000007.1:58500835-58514787 GCA_024703695.1 Erythroxylum cataractarum
GGCTGCCACAGGCTCTTACAAGAGGATCTAGCATGGAATCGAACTCAGAACTTAACTAAAGTCAAGCCCCGCTCTCAATCATCGAGTCACACCCCTTAAGGGCTTAACCTTGATATTAATATAGCAAAAATTAAAAAACTAAATAGGTCCGACTGATTTATTCGAAAAAAATCTTTAAACAACTCATTTTTAAAATTCGGTTTATTATAATATTTATTGTTATTAGAAGTTGGCTGATTTATTAATTCATTAGTTAATTTTCGTAAATCAATTGATTAAATTATAATAAATTAGTTAATTTTTATTAAATAGATTTTCTTTAATTAAACTTTATTTTTCAGGGGGCAAGAAATCAAGAATAATTTTTTCTTCAAATTTATTTAATTTTTATTATATAAAAATTTTATAACAGTTTGATACTAATTAAAATTTTTAAAAATTTAAAATTTTTATTTCATCGATTTAATTTTTTATTTATTAATATTAAGAGAGAGTTTTAGCCTTTTATAGGTGTGTGTATATACATATATAAGAACAGACAGAATTGAAATGTACAACATGAGCATAAATGAGTGATGTTGAACATCTGAATGCAGACACTTGAAGAGCAGACAAGCTTTTAATATCGTCAACAACCAAAGAAAACGTGGTAGCTGTGAATTTGATGCGGTCCATCCGTAATTGATTTGATGGGACCAATTTTTTGTAATATCAAAATTGTTCATATTTATAATTAAAAATCAGAAATTGTGAGATGTTTTAATAACATTATAATAATAAAATCGATTCATAAAATTCTATTAATTAATTTATTTCAAAAGAAGTTCGTCTATTATATATTTATAAATTATTAATAAGATGTTCATTTAAATAAAATAAATATTTAATTAAGATAAGTAGAATATTGCACTTTATTTTTTTTTATGGAATTCTACACTAACACATTTTCAAAAAGTAATTTATTTGTACGTTGAGTAATTTTTATAAAGTTATTTTTTCCTACAAATCCACTAATAATTACGTGTAAGTAAAAATCTCGTTAAGATATAGGGTTTGAAAAATTCGAAAAGTACACGACTCTACTCCTAATTAAGATAAAAGTGTTTTGATAAACTTGAAAAAAAAAAAGTTTAAAAATCACAAGATTAAAAAATATACACAAATAAGTATATATAATAAAAATTCGTCATCTACGCTTAGTTAATATCCCGTCAAGACGTAAGATTAGGAAAGATCTGATAGTACATAATCGGGAAATTGTTTTTATCTTCTTAAAAATCTTTTTAAGAAAATATTAACAAAGAATTTATTACATAAGTTTAATATATTTTAAACCGTTCGTGGTAATAATCAATACCCCCAAAAGAGTAGGCAAATCGAATGGCCGAGGGGTTTGACGTACGTTGGAATTGAAGACTTGGTGGTCCTCAGACGTCAAGATTATGCAGACTTTTCTTCCTTTTTGCACCTTATTGTAAGCCGGTCATTTCTGATCCTTCGATTCTGAGTGGGGACACGTGGAGAACCACCGGTGGTCAGCATTTCTCACACGTTTTGTTCATGGTCTATTCCCTCAACCTTTTTTTTTAATTTTTTAATTTCTAACAGCTTTTTTAAATGTTGATTATTTGAAAATAACTTTTTAAAAATAATGTTATTGAGTTTTTAGAAAAGAAGTCGCATTATTAATAATTAGAAATATCATGTGTACCTTCATACTCCGCCCTGGACTGATGGTTAAGTTGGTGGAGTAGGAGGTATAAGATTAAAAAAAAAATTGTGTTTGAATTTCTCTATTTACGCTCTCTTGATCAAGCCTGTCGTGTATATAGCTTGTTTAGTATAAAATATCCGATTGACATAATTTACAGACTATTGCGTTAATTCAAAAGTTTACCTGATGCATATTTAAAGGATAACGATTGTAAGTTCTTCCGTTTAAAAAAAAAAGTCTTAGACTTTGTGATTTAGCGGGATTTCAGTTAAGTGTTGACTATGATGAGGAATATCATGCATATAGCTTTTACTTTATCTATTTAGTTACTTATTATAGCAAAAAGTCTTATATGCTAAACAAAATAATTGAACAAGGAAAATGAAATAAAAATTACTTATTTTAAATAAAAATTAACATAATTAAATAAAGTGATGCAAGGATAGTAAAAATTATTATTAAAATTTAATTTTCCTTCATCTTTATGAAATATATTTTCTTTATTTTTTAAATAAAATATTTTTATTATCAGGGACGGAGCCATGTTATAAGGGAGAGGGTCATGGCCCCTCTTTCAAATATTTTTTTTTATAAATTATTTATATAATTAAATTTTTAAAATTATAAATATAAGTGGCCCATTTAAAAAAATTACATTTAGATGTTAGCTCCCAGCCCCTCCTTAGAGTTGAATCTGACTCTGTCCTTGTTTATTCCCTGATTATATACAATTTTGATTGAAATATACATAATTAAATAATATCTCTTATTCATCATCGATATCATCATACCCTAAAATTCTGTAGTAAAGTAGAGTCTGAAAAGATATATTAATATACAACTTTATCTTTATTGAGTAGAAAAGTTGTTTTCAATAAACCCACACGCAAAATATCTAATGTGTTTTATTGTTGGACTTAAATTCGATTCCTCGGAGGGTTGTTGGAGAGGAGTCCTTCCAACCACCTCAACCACTCCTAAATGACCACTTTCCCTTTCATGAGTCGATTGGTCTCAACTCATTCTTTTGGGATTTTCAAGGAACCAAATCCCTTTTGCATATCGTTCCAAGGAATCGAATTTGGGCCTTTTCCAAAGCTGTTGCCAGGCCTAAACTCATGGAGGATTCTAATAGAATGACCCGGATCCGGTTACCGAATTAATGGACGTGGACGACCGTCAATGCCATTCTTTCTTCTTCCGTGATTGACCGGAATTTGTTAAAGTTTCCGAGCGATTTTAGGGTTTCTTGTTGTTTGCATTTTGCGTCTGTAATAATTTTGATCGGTTTAGTTGCTTATAGGGTTTTGCTAGAAGATGGACGGAGAGGAGCTGACGGAGCAGGAAACTGCTCTCTACGACCGCCAGATTAGGGTTTGGGGCGCTGATGCCCAAAGACGGTAACATTTTCCACTTCTTCATACAAATTGTTTCATTTCTAATTTTGTTACTCTTTTAGTTTAAAAAGTTCATGTTTTTTTATGTTTTAGGCTGAGCAAATCTCATGTGTTAGTGCACGGAATGGCAGGGTCCGTTGCAGAGGTATGCCTCGAACTTTTGGAAGTTTTTAATTGCTGTCTGTTGATTATGTTTGTAAATCGGGCAGCTGCATTTTTCTACGAACTGAAGGTTTTCCTTTTTTTGGGTCAATTTTATAAAATGGGTAGTTCTGTAAGAACATTGTATTGGCGGGAGTTGGCAGTTTGACCTTGGTGGATGACCGACCTGTCACTGAAGGAGTATTGACCGCAAACTTTTTGATTCTACCTGATGAAAGTGTGTCTAATGGGAAATCTCTGGCTGATCTTTGTCGTGATTCCTTGAAGGAATTCAATCCGATGGTTCGTGTTTCGGTGGAAAAAGGTTCGATAATTTAAGCCTCACATGTTCTGACTGCTGTATATTTAATGTTATTTTGATTGCATTAATGCTTAAGATGATATAGTTATTGAATTGAGTAAATGTTTGCTAGTTCTAATCAATGGTTGAAAAGGTTTGGCAATTTGATGTCGCATGTTCTGAATGATGTTTAATTAATGTTATTTTGTTTACAGTAATGCTTAAAATGGTATAGTTACTGAATTGAGTAAAAGTTTTCTAGTTCTAGGACCTGTTCCAATGTTAATTATTTTATCTACGCATATTGCAGGTGATTTGTTAAGCTTTGGTGAAGAATTCTATGATAAGTTCGATGTTGTTGTTGTCAGCTGTTGCCCTCTTACAACCAAAGTATGTTACTCTTTTTGTTCACAAATAGATATGTATTACTAACTTTAGTTTTTAATTTCCTTAGTCAAATTTTCCTTGTTCTGACTGTTAATTTGCAAATGTTTAATGTAGAAATTGATCAATGAGAAATGCCGAAAGTTATCAAAGCGTGTAGCATTTTATACTGTTGATTGCAGAGATTTATGCGGTGAGATCTTTGTTGATTTACAGAAATATAAATACACAAAGGTAACGATAGTTTGTCCTTATACCTGAAATCTTTTTCATTTTTGATGCATACACCCCAAGTTTTTTGCTTTAACTGCCTAATACATGCTGAAATTTCAATTCCTAAATTATAAATCATCAATATATCATCAAACTTGTTCCTTTTGTCTATTCTGACGTCTTTTTATCCTTTTTAGCTCACAGCTTGATTGTTATTCATTTTATCTTGGTTATTTGCTTTATTGTTACAATGGCTTTACATTAGTACTACAGTTGTTGACCTCCAACCTTTTGTTGCATATAACAGACAATATCAAAGAGATTAGGTGTTCATAAGAAAGTTATGTTAAACTTTTAGGGAGCTAAGTATGTAGCTTTTGGGAACCTCCAAATGTAATGCTTTTGTTTACATAGGACTAATTTTTCTCTGTTCATTGTAATTGACAGAAAAAACTAGATGAAACTACTGAATGTGAACTACAATATCTAAGTTTTCAGGTATCACCAAGGTCTTGGAGCTCTTTTTTAGGTTGATCTATGAAGGAAACTGGTGATGCAACCTTGGAATCCATTTTGATTTATCTTTCTTTGCAGGAGGCAGTTTCAGTTCCCTGGTCAATGCTTCCAAGGAAAGTGTCAAAGCTTTACTTTTCTCTGAGAGGTGCAATTCCTTATTTGCTTATTCTTTCTCCATAAATGTTTATCTATATATAAGGAAACAAAGGGATAAAGTTTCTGTGTATAGATGTGAAGCAATGGTCTGTCTAAAACAACAATGCAATGGAAAAGTAAATTTGTGATCCTGTTTCCTTCTATTGGAGCAGACGGAGGCTTTCTTATATTTCCGAGTAGTGACTTCCAATCCCTATTATCCATAATAATATGAATTCATGTGGATCTTCTTCTTGCAGTGATAGAAAAGTTTGAAGAGGTTGAGGGACGCAATCCAGGAGATACTTATATTGAGGATCTTCCAGCTGTTCTGCAGATGAAGAAGGAATTGTGTGAGGCTCAGGTCTGTTCTCAACTTTGATTTGTTTTCAGATTGTTATTTGTTGCACATCCTTACTCTAGTGTTCTCTGTTCAGTCAGTGAGTGAATCACTTGTTCCAAATGCCCTCCTAGAAAGGTTGTTGATGGGTGCAAGAGAATTTCCTCCAGTTTGTGCCGTTATTGGGGGAATCCTTGGACAGGTATCCTTCCTAGTTACATTCTTTCCTTTACCTAAAGATCTTGCTGCCCTTTGGTTTGTAACTTGATGTATTTTAAATGAACCCCTTAGGAGGTCATCAAAGCGATATCTGGCAAAGGAGATCCTCTCAAAAACTTCTTCTTCTTTGATGCAATGGACGGGAAAGGTATAATCGAGGACATAGTGAATCCTAACCCAGAAAAGTAAGCAGCTTGTTTAGGGAGACTCCCGCTCTGTATATGCAGTCATTCCATCTTTTCTACAGAATGCAGCAGATAGATTTTCTTCAGGCTTGCTAAATGTGAAATCTGGGATAAGTTGGCTGATTATTAAGCCCTATTTGAACCCGTTTAGCTCAGAATTATTTAACTGTAGACATTTCAGGGGTCTGCATCTGATGGTAAATTTAGGGAACATCTTGGAAAACAGAAGTCGGAACGCTTTATGAATTTGATTAACAGTTCATCATACCTGAATTAAGCTTAGTATGTTTTATGTTTCATCTTTTATTCGATCTCGGAATTGTCAAAATGCTTGTGCTGTTAGTTGCCTTCTAGCAAGTAACGTTTTGCTGCAGAATTGCACAGCATTACGTAATCTCTGATAATCATTGTTTGGATGTCTTGATTCACTGGAGTTATAGAATCTCCAGTCTCTGATTTGAGACTGATACTTCCATTTATTCCTGATCTTGTTTGTGGCCGGATATGCAATTATTATGTCTCACAAATTAGAGGAAACGTTTAAAGGTCACCATGTCCACGCTATTAGTAAAATGGAAAATAAGCAGCTTTTAGTGGTGGGGCGCTTTTAGCAACATGACATGTATGCTCCACAAGCTCCATGAAAACGTTTGAAGATGTATAGAACTCGTTCACAATCTTAAATTTTCACAAAAACATGATTAAGCAGTTGGCTCCGGAGAAATAAGAACTGAAAGGGACTAATCTCATCCTACTCTCAAGAAAAACATCCCCAGTAATAGAATTAACATCAAAGAACAGGCAAAAAGGAAGCCAACCACAAAATGGAAAGAGCCAACCACACAATGGAAAGAGCTAGTAAAGTCTTACGTAGTGCATCATCAACTGGTTAATGCAGCATGGTTAAATCTCTTCATGAACTCGTTGAGAGTGATTTATCCCCTCACTACTCTGTCAGGCTGGGGTGTGGGGGCGCTTGAAGTGGGCGATCCACCTTTTGGGACAAATGTTCTAAGAAATCTCATGTCTTCTCTTCAAGGCGAACGGATGATCACTTTTTCCTGAAGTGGGTGGTGTGTGTAATCATCTGCCTTCTCCAGGTGAAAACGAGATATTGAGCAGTGGTTGATATAGTTTTGGTGGGGAAAGTGAAGAGAGGTACTCGTGAGCTTATGGTTCTGATGTTAAGAACGAAAATGTGGAAAGCCAACAAGGGTTTTGTCCTGTTTGTGACCATTTTGGTGCAGGTTCTACTTATTAGTTCTTCAGTTTCTGATGATGATTACTGTGGAGGGATCAGACAAGGTATGGTGGAACAGAAAGAGGAGAGGGTAGCAATTGTTGCAGAAAAGAAGAGAGGTTCAGTGGCAGGTTCTGTTGCTTCTAGGACAGAAGAAAACGCTTTCGACGGTCTGGATAGAAGTTGTGATCATTAATACTATTTGCTATTCTCAATTATCAATATACCTGTTCATGCAAGGAATACAAAATTTTAATTTGAGTGTTGATTCATCGTTCCATATCTGGTACTTTTATAAAGGAATGTGTGTCTGCATCTGTGTTAGGATGTCTCCGAAGTCCTGGAAGGATGTCTCAGTGTGATGCGAGTGCATTCCTTCGTAGGTTGTAACCACAATCTCTTCGTCCTTGGAACTACGTTGGACTTGCTTCTTCACCTTGCATCCCTTGAACGTGCACTTATAATAACTTCTGCAGAAGAAAATTTGAAGATTTTCATATCTTTGGAAAGTGTCTAATGAGCAAATCTTGGATGTTGTTGCCAAAATCAGAAATTCATGAATAACGTCCATTAAAATTAATTTGATGCTTTGCAGATAAAAACGATGCAAACAAGATAATATCAAAGAAGATTAGATCTCAAAATTTAGAATTCTTAATATACTCCGATTCTAAATTTCATTTCAGTATCAGAAACTTATAGAACAAATTCATGCAATAGATGTGCCATTCAACAGAGGATCCAGCACCAACTTTCCCGGAAAATAAGACGAAAACATACACTTGAGAGACCTAAAAATAGCAGCAATATCTGAAGATAACACCAACCTTGGAAACTTGTTGTTCTTGACAGTCTTTTGCCCATACTTCCTCCATCTGTATCCATCATCAAGAACATCAACCTGACTCTTCGTTTGAAACGCAAATCTATGCCTCCTATGCTCCTTGTCATCCCCTGCTCTTTTTAAAGATGGTTGCACCTTTTTCCCTGAACCGCTTGTAGTCTTTATGTCACCGTTTAACTCTTCAGGTTCTGCCGCCGCCACATTTTTACCGTGACCATGAAGAGAAAAGAAAAGGGTCTCTGTCGTGTCTAATTCTGATGTAGAAGCTGAAGGTCCTGATGATCCAGGAAGAAGTATACGATAGCTCTCCATTGATCAAAGGGAACAGTTTGAAGCCATGAACGAAGTTACAAGAAGAAGAAGCTAACCACACTTCACAAGAGATGGATTATATAGATTTGATTATGTATATGTTACAAAAAAGGTTAGGCGGCTCAGTGGCCAACGATTGATTCACTCACTACAGGATAATGGAAAAGACAAAAAGAACAGTTTTATGCAGTTCAGCCAGACAAGTCGTAAACGACACGTAAATTGACAAGAACATGACGTTTTAAGATTCAAGGGTGACATAAAAATGGCAACGTTTTCATGCAAAGCCATCATAGAGAGCAAAGTTGAAATTAACATGGTATGTACAAGGTTGCTTACCATTGACTTAATATAGACTCTGTATCAACTAAGTTCCAGCTGCTTTTTTATGTTATTAAGTTGGTATTCTTGTATCGAATACTCAATACGCATTACGAATTCAAGTTATAAAACGAAAGTTGAAATGAGAAGGAAGAAGTGAAGGTCACATTCACTTGAATCAGGGTGGATGCTTGAATCTTTGTGATCAAGTTCATGATTAGGTGAGGGATTAATTTCCACCAATAGAAGATTGCTGTTTATGGTAAATTCAACAGAGCTCACTGTACTGGTAAAATCCAGTTTCGAGGTAAGTTCAGGCATCACCAACTAACCATTCCATTGCAACAACACGTCAACTGGTCTTACAATTCCTTGTGGAGTTTTTCACATTCTTAAGAGTCAAAAAAGCAGAAGCTGTAAGTTTCGGAGAAGAAAAACAAGTGCAATACGTCCATCTCAGTGGATTGAATTGAACACTCCCGAGATTTACGCCATTATCAGAGATACGAAAGCATTATAAACATTGTTCAACTGGTGGCTATTTTGCTGGTTGATCATACTACAGAAACTTACCCTTTTAACAACTTGTCGTAAATCACAACTTTGAGGATTGTTCTGGTTAATATCCTTCCAGGTCAGTGCCTGTAGGGAATAGTGAAAATAAGAACAATTGTATAGTTAGTGGCTAGCAAGGTAGTTGACACGTCGCCTTTAGCACTCCAGACAAAGTGAGACAGCAAATTGGTTTTCTTTAGGGTAGAAAGATTTATAGGATTTTCTATATCAGGAACTGAAAAAATGCTATTAACAAAGAAGAAGACTTGCATCATTTTCAGTGAGATTTAAATCAGCAATACACGTTTTACTCAATAAACTCTCAAGTGTATGCAATAGCAACAGTGTAAGTTCATTTCTGGTCAACCTGCAACCTCTTAAATTAAGAGATTATAATTTATTATACCAGTTGAACCATCCATTGAAGCAATAAGTTCTTTTAAAACGGAAGATACAGACAATATTTGGATTTGTTATACGAATTTTGAGCATAGAGAGAGTGCTGAATGTTATTCCTAGCAACTGTTGTTCTTGAAGGCCTCAATTTATCAGTTGCAGATTCCTAAGGTTAACAACATGCGATGAAGGCTCCAATGCCATATATGTGTAAAAGAAACCCTTCCGTAAGATACACAGTTTCACCTAGGAGTTCAGTTCTTCCCATGATTCAATCCACGCAACCATGGAGTCACCAAGTTGATGGAAGTAAGGATCAATGGGACCAAGCTTTTCCTTAACCAGTTTGGAGAGCTGAATGAAGCAACTTTGCACAGTGGTACATTCCTTTGGGAAAACAACTGATTGGAAGAATGGGATGATCTGCTCAAGCCAGTATATTCCCGTTTGTTCCTTCTTCATTGTATCAAATGGATTGTTTGCCTTGTTATGCCAAACATACGGTAGCCCTGTCTTCACGCCAAGACCCAGATGGTCGCAGATGACCTGATATCCACATCCATTGCTAACATTAAACGTGTTACTTGAAGCTGTCTATATGAGAAAGCAACTTCCAAGAAAAAACACAAGGAATCCATAATTGTGGAATGCTCCCACAATCAGAAAGTTCACCAAAACTTGCAGGCCCTCAGGCATCGGTCACTATAATGAAGCTTGACATAGAAAATTTGAACTACCAACTACACAATCCAGTCAATTGCTCTAATGTAACGTAAATGCCATCCAAATCAGAGGGGATTAGAAATAGTTGAAAAATACGAATAAATTGAGTAAAAGAATACCTTTGCACACCAGCCAGCCCACATATCATCGCATCTGCCAAAGGAAGCATCACCTATAAGGCCAAAGTACATGGCAGGACCTATCAGTTCCCTGTTGAAAGCAAGATTCATACCACACAATGGGAAGAGGGTACCCTTTGGAACGGTCACAACAGCATCAACATACCTATATCACAAACCCATCCACAGTTAGGCAAACACTACAGTAGGATGGGCTTCCTACCAAAAATCCAAGGCTTTGACGTCAGAACGTATAAAGCTCACAGATATATGAAAAGACCAATAGTTTTGACTTTGGAACAATATTAGCTATTTTTAAATCCTGAAGACAGAAACTGAAATTTTAAATTGCTAACATACTACTACACAACTCCAAGATAACACTACCATTCGTCTTAGTTCTTAAAGCACATTGAGATGAGACCAAACAAAAAGGCAATTACTAGAAACTAGAATGGCAAGTAAGCAAAGAAAGATAAGAGTGGTGAAGAGTGATTGAACCTGGTGTTGCGCTCAAGAGGCTTGACAAGCTGAGTAGGAGTATCATAGTCAGGAATGTTGAGCCAAAGCCCATGAGAAATGGCTGTGGGGACTCCTTCTCTCAAGCTAAATGGGTAGCCTCTAACAAAATCAGTTCCATCTCTGTATGGATCATATAAGGTGTTGAAGAAAAAAGGGGTCGATGGGGTCAACAGATTCTCTATGTGCTGTTGCAACGCATTTATCTCTCTTCCACTCGGATCCTTGGCCACCTTAATTAGCCAATATCAGAATTTCTTTAGTTCACGCCTTATTCAACAAAATAATGATATGTGAAACTAAAACACCATCCCCATCATAAGATCAGACAAAGAAAGCTAGCTCTCAAAATTACGAAGGAACTCGAAAAAAAAGTACAGAAATTTGTCTCGATCTATCAAAAGGGGTCCAAGATTTAGCACTAAAATCCAAAAGAATCGCATAAAGTTTCGAACTTTTTCAACAATTTTTTTTTAGAAACTGTAAAATGGATTATAGGCACAAACAGAGTAAATGGATAGCTTGTCTTAGGTTAGATGCAAACTAAGACAACTATTCGGATTTGGAAATGTAGCACGGAGAGAGATTTCGCACTTACAAAGCAATCGTCGTCAATGGTAAAAATATACTTCTTCTTGGCCATCAAGAAGCCAAAGCAGCGACACGCAGAGTCCTTGAAAGCGATGCAATTAGCATTAGGACCAAGAACCCGATTCACATCGTTCCGGTTGTAAAGCTCGTAGTCAAACCCATCTGGGACCTGAATACACTTACTCGGATCTCCGTCCTGTACAATGATGAGATGATAAGGCTCGAAAAATGGTCTCCACATCTCTAAGAAGTCCAAGTTTCTCATGGTGGGAATCACAATATCCAGCTCATGTTTAAGTGGTGGGGTTGCTGGTTGAGCCATTGCTGGAGTGACTAATAGCGACGGTGTACACGGTGGCGGAGTGCGGTGGTGTCAAGCTCAGGTGAAGCCTTAGCGGGTTCTCTTAAGCGAGTGGAATGGTGATTAAGCAGTTAAGCAGATTGCTAACACTCTGCTTTAAGGGAAGTTAATTACAGCTTTAGCTTCTGGGCACTTGGAGACCTTTAACCGCTGCACAAAATCAGGAGTTATGTTTCTTTTCTTTTTTTTTAAAACATAATTTAAATAAAAGACAATGATTGGCTCAATGTTTTATTTTTTATTTTTAAAACCAATGACTGTAATTAGTACCATTAGGATACAAACGGAGTAAATTTTTATATTGATGCAATAATTTGTAAATTACGTAAATCGAGTATTTTGTATTAAGTAAATCTTGTACGATAAACTCGATCGAGCGAGCATAGATAAAATGATTTGAATATAAGATTTTTTTGATCCTATGACCTCTTATTTTATCAACTCGATCACCTCCTAAGGGGCTTAATGCTTTAATTACTAAATTGATTAGACTAATTTAATAATAAAAATTTTAAATTAGTAATTTTTGTTGTTAAAACTTAATTAATTGATTAATTATTAAATTTTTGTAAAATAATTAATTTTTATAAATTAAAATAAACTAATTAATTTTCATTCTATAGTATTTTTTAATTAAATTTTAACTTGTTCAATAAATAAGGACATTTTTAATTATTTTTCAAAAGTTTCAAATTTATTCAATATCTATCCTAATTTAAAACAATTTAATACCGATTTAACTTTTTAAAACTTACACTTTTCGATTTGATTTTGAAAACATTAGGCTCGAGTTGAATTCTCTTAAAATTATAACTTTATACTCCGAGTTTAAATTTAAGTTTGATTATTTGGGCTTGAAGTTATTCTAAACATATTTAAATTAATCTATTTAAAATAGTTTTTTTTTATTTTATTTTCAATTAAAATTATAGAAAATTAATAAAAAATAATGATTAGAATTGATTATATATATATAAATATCTTAAGCAACCAATCTTCTATAAATTTACACATTTTTAATATAAAAAAAGAAGGGGTTTATATTTTAACAAATACTAATATAGAATTAAAAATTAAAAATTTGAGTATTTAATTATAATTTTTATAAATTTGAGCCTTAATTTTAAAATTGAGTAAAATTTGAACTTTTGTTATAATTAACCCTTAAGGAAATTATGTCGTTTGGGAAATTTAAAAAAAAACCTAATTTAATTTGACTCTTCAGGTCGTTCTCGCGCCAATCTCTCTGTCTCTCTTTTTTTAGTTCATTACATGAGATCAATGAGTCTCGAAGCCCCCCTCAATGTTATGAATACCGTACCGGGTTCGGTACCGGATTGAACTCTGGAACGGAACTACACCGGTATCGGTCGGTACCGGGTACCGTTTCGGGATATTTTTTAAATTTATAAAATAGTCCCTCAATTTTTTAAAAATTACAAAATATTCTAATTTTGTGCCTTAAAATTAAATAGTTAAATTACAATTTTTTCTTAGGTAAAGTAGTAAACCGTTAACAATTTATTGTGTTATAAATTTATGCCCTTAATTTATAATTTGCAACTTCATTAATATAATCAAATCCAAATTTTGATAAAATTTGTTGTTTAGTATTAGCTATTTATGTATAAAATGACATATAAAGACATGATTTAAAAAAATAAGTGTATGATTAAATTTAAAAAATTAATAAAAAATAAGGGTATGATTAAATTTAAAAAAAAAATTAATTTCTAAAACATTCCTAATAAAATTAACCTGGAAAATAATTTTCAAACAATTAAAAACACCTTTTTAAATTTATTAGGAATTTAAAATTTCTTACTTTCATTTAATTGAAATTAATTTAAAAAATTAAAAGCCCAACAAAACAATCTGCCTACATTATTAACGTACTGTAACTTGATTTGATAAATAAAGTTTGAAGTTTTGGTCGTAAGTTACTATTCTTATCTCTCACGACTGCTTCTCATATTTTCTTTTTTTTTTTTAATGGAACCTCTAGATTTCTGCACTTATGACGGAGTCAATAATTTAAAATAAAAAGGTCTAGATGTCTAATTTTTTTAAATTTTAAGGGGCTCAATATAACACTAGCCTCTAAATAACTTCGCCCTTATATATTTATATAATTAAAAATTTTTAATTTTTTAATATTTTAAGAAGCCAGTGCTCCACTGAGCTCCATATGGCTCCATCTATGAATATATCGTCATTTTTTATCAGCTGAAGGCAAAACGTTGGTTCTCCTAAATTTGTTGAAAATCAGCTCATTAGGTTAATCGGCTAACTTATTCAGCTGAATCACCAGACACAATAAATAGTTATTTAACATCATCAATTAAGTTAAAACTGTTATAAAAAATAGAAATAATATGGTGTACCACTAATTGTAGACGCACCATTTCATAGTCAGTGTACATATG
>JANJEY010000007.1:58616216-58626366 GCA_024703695.1 Erythroxylum cataractarum
CGTTTTCCTGCCCTTTTCCTCCCAATTTCCTCATGTTCAGCTTCTGTCTCCGTTTGTTACTTTTCGAAACAATCAACTGAATAGGAAACTCCGGGTGGGCACCAAAATCAAATGAAAAGCTTAAATTGTCTAACGTTCGATTCCAGTTTGACTTATTTTATAATTTTTATTATTAAAAATCTATTAATTTCTTAATTAATTGGTTAGTTTTGGTAAATTAATAAATTATTATAAATTAAAATAAATTATTTAACAATACTTTTTTACAATTAAACATCGAATCCTTTAATAGGTAATAAAAATCTCTTTCAATCATTTTTTAATTTTTTAATCTTATTCAATTTTTATCTAATTTTATGAGAGTATAATACCGATCGAATCTTTTAAACCTTAAAGCTTCAACCTATCAATTATAATGTCTTTGACCCTTAAATCTTGCATTCCAAAGAATGGTAATTTTTATTAGAGAATTGATAAAAATTAGTATGTATTGAAACATAAAAAATACCTTAACCTGATTTTATTGAATTATATGAGATGATTAAAAAATTTAACTGATTTAACCGGTTCAATCTTAAAAATTTTGTTCTATCAAACTTTTCAGATCGATTAACTTTAATAACTCTAGTTGTTAAAAAATATATCAGTTAATTTTTGTAAATTATAAATTTTTATAAACTAAAATAGACTATTTAATTTTTAATTTTTAATTTTTTATAATATTAAATTAAAGAATTTAAAATGAACATACCTTTTAAACCTTAAATTCAATTTAACTATTTTTGTCTTCATTTACGTCAGAAACAAGTGCTAACAACCTCTGGAATCTTTCTTTTATTTTTTGCGATCAAAGTACAAGAAGTCTAGTTGTCCAAATCTTCGCATTAAAACCCTCAACAGGTCCTGTACAAATTAATTTTTAATGAAATGCAGACGGTGGGAGGAAAGAGGTGTGTACATTTCCTGACATTCCTGTTCTTCACCAACTTCATTGCTAAACAGTACCAACAATGGTGGGCCGTTCTGCCGAAAACGACCCTTTCACTAATATTCACAGAGTGACGTGATAGAAGGAGGATGCTGATTCTTTTAACTACTAACATCGCCTGACACCGTTCTTAAGGCCGCTAGTGGTGGTGGGAGGTGGTGAGTGGGGGCATTTTCAGGCATCGCCTGTAATTTTCTTTTCTCATAGACCCTTTCGCTTTTGCCTGAAGTTTTACTTTTTCCTTTTTAAATTGATGTTGTCATTGCCAGTAATAAACCAATAAGATGCTCTTGCCATTACCAGGAACTTAAAACGCCGCAAATGGTAGTAGTACGTACTCATCTTCTTAGCAGCCTTTTTGTTGTTTGGTGCAGTGAGTTCCGGGTAAGGATAAGATAAGATTACGTATCATAAGAATCCAAGCAGGGATAGGGATCTGCGGGCTGGAAAGTGGAAAGTACTTCGTCGCTTGTTGAATGTTTTTGTTATCTTTGACTGCACATGGAATGCAAAATCTGGAGGCAGACACGGAACTAACAAGAATATCCCACGTCCTCCGGTATGGCGACGGCCACGTGAACCTCGGCCGAATCTGACGTGGCAAACTGCGAACCCCGAGGCCCGAAATCCAACTCGCCGCCGCTTGATGTGACGTGGAGAGAATATTCATCCCTCACTCTCTGTGGATGGCCGCGTAGCGCGTAGGCTTCACGACTTATGAAGATGAGAGTATGGACGCAGTTTGGATCACAATGATGATGACGTGGGGCATGGAAGAGAGGAGGGACCCACGTCATGGGTCCAAATGCTAATATACGGTCGAGCCCACGTGACCACCTCTGCAGTCTGCTGCACACCACTTACCACTTTACTGTTTTGTCGTACTTATCGGCTCTTGTCTTTTTCCCACGATTTATCATATATTCATATGTGAGGACGTAATAAAAATTTTACAGTGGCTGCGGGGCCCACTAATGTCCACAGTACGGTTACTATTAAAGTATGGGTATTTTTTATCCCTCACATTATTAATAAATGTGTATTAAAGTTACATTTAAAACCAATATTTTAAAAATCTAATATTAAGTTATCAACAATTTTTTTTAAATTTACTTAATATTAGTGAGTTATAAACCTGTAAAAAATTAAAAATATAATTATTTTTTATCTATCAAAAAATTTAAAGTATTTATTTTAGTTTATAAAAATTTATTAATTTACATAAATTAACCAATAATTAATAATTTGATTAACTAATAATTCAATAAATTATATTCTTTCTTTAACAGAATTTATTGAATTTTTTAAGTTTGAACTCTTAATCAATTATTTGATTTGAATATATTAATATAGTGAGTAATTTATTGTATAGATCAATGTTTTAAAACCTTGACCAAAATTTATATCGGTAAAACAAAAGTTTTAAAGTTTAATCGATATTAACGGTTAAAGATTAAATAAAATTAAATAATTTAAAATATGATTAAGAAATAGTCTTTATCTATCAAATAATTTAAAATTTAATTGAAAAATTATTAAATTAAAATTAATCGATTTATTTTAGTTTATAAAAATTTATTAATATGTAAAAATTGACCAATTAATTAATTAATTAATAGATTTTTAACAAGAAGAATTATTATAAAAAATTGAATATAAAAGTTAAAAATTGAGCAATACTTCAAAATTTTTACAATTAAACCAGTCTAATTGCTAAGTTTTCTAATCATCCATAGATGTAATTAAATATATAGTTAAATAATAATAATTAAAGTTTTCTAAAAAAGTATTTATATTGATTTAAAAATATTATATAGTATTTAAAATTGACAAAAAATTAAATAAAAATTGAAATTAAATAATTTTATTCTTTCAAAATTTAGTATATATTTCAACAAATTAAACATATGAAAATACCAATAAAATCCTTATTCAAAACAAAATATTTTCCCAACTCAAATGAGGAGTACAAATGAACATTTCGATATAATAAAAGCTTGCTTTAATTGACATCGCAGATATGTCCTTGTCAAGTTCCTACAAGGAGACGCGTAAGCAGATAAAAGAACAAGAAAGCGCCAAATCGGATTTCATTGGCACGTACGTATAGCTCAACAAACCAGTCTGTTACTTGTACACAATCTTATGGTGTCGGTTCCTATTATCTATTTTCGTTATCTTATATTTATTTATTAAACGGGTAAATGCTCATAAAATAAAATAGACAACGAAAACGAGTGATCTCAGTTAAATTTGAGTTAAACTAAATTTGAATTAAATTAAAATTTAAAGCTTTTTTTTAAAAAAGTAAAATACTCAAATTTTCATTCATGACGATAAAACTCAGTCAAAAATTGCGGAGTAAAAACTAAAGAGGTAATGAGTTTGAGAAGAGAAACTTACTTCATTGATCATTTTACAGGTAGTTAAATACAGGACTCTTGTACAAGAACAATGCTATAATCAAGGGGATGAATTTGAATTTAAACTACCTAACAAACAGATAACAGATAACAGATATTTACAGATTGAATCTATAACAGATATGTACAGATTGAATCTATCTCAACAACTAGATCTAATGTACAGATTGAATCTATCTCAACAACTAGATCTATGTAGCAACAAGACCTGGGCAAACAACACATGCACCACACACGTGTTTCGTCTATAAAAACCCAAATCCGTAAATGCGCAAATCGAATAGAAACTCGAGCTAAGGAATGAGCACGTCTATTGGCTTGCCTACGAATCCACCTATAAGAAATATTTGGTAATGATAATAACAAAATCTTACAATTATAAATAACAATACCCAACTCGGAAAGATCAAAGTCCGATGAACTAAGTACGAAAAATAAAATTTGAGAATCTATAAAAATAGTGTCACCGCCTTCAACGTGTTGTTGTCTTAGAAGTTGCAAGGATTGTCGAAGTACTAGTACTTCTGCAATCAAGGGATCCACACCACCAATATAATGACAAGAAAAATCTCTAATAAACTCTCCCTTAGCGCTCTCAAACAATGCTCCAAATTCAAGCTTACCTTCATGAGGAAATACCGCTCTGTCAATGAAAAGTTGCCAATCGTTATTGTTGCTGTCCGTCAGAGAAGAATATGAAAAACGCGACTGGTTAGGTCGATTGTGTTAGGCTCAGGCCCAGGTCCACGAGTCCATGACCCATTCGCAGGTGGAAACCTCCCATGCATACGTAAAGACCTAAACTTAGCATCTATTCCATATATAAGGTACTACTTTGCCATGATACAGGTACGATGTTAGAATCATGATTTTCTTTACTTATAGCCAGCAAAACCCTCACCAAAAAATTAACTTGAGCATCAGAGGGGCCTGTCGGCTATCAACCCCTGACGTGCCTTGTGTTGTTTTGCAGGTATTCTCTTGCTAAAGACAACCAATCTCATGGATCCAAACAGTAGCATTCAGCCTCACCAGAATTAAGCAGAACCAGTTAGTGCCCACCGTGGGGCCCGATATCAGGGCATTACGTCTAGAAACACTCAGATCAGTCAGGCGGTAGCAGCCAACCTTGATATAGTCACCGTTGTAGCACTTGCGCTACAACGGATGGGTTTGCAGTTACCTGCCACTCTCCTGCCAACACATCATGATTCCCGCACACAATCTTCACACCCGAATGATCAACCACAACCTCAGAACCCGGATCAAGAAGAACATAGCGTAGCCCTGGAGGACAATGCTAAGATCAATACGCATCCAAACTTTCAGCACCCCATAGATGCAAATCCTCCTGTACCACAACAAATCTCCCTCACCCGAAAACAGATCGAGGAAGCGACTGATCTATTGATTCATCAAATTTTATAGTCTCAGCAGGAACAGTAGCAGACACCTGCATGGCAGATTGGTATGATGACCGATCGCCATTTTGCTGAAGCCCTAGAAAAAATCGTGGACGATCGGATCAATGTGGCCATGAATTCCCGTCCGGATTGTCCATTAGCACAATATAGCTCTCCCTTCATCCCGGCAATCTTAGATAGCCTCCCAACGACCGGCACCAAAATACCGACGCCTGAAAAATATACCGAAAAGACCGATCCCCTAAACTACTGTTAGCACTTTTAGTCTATGATGAACCTGCATTGGGTTCCAGATGCCATTCAATGTAAGGCTTTCTGCACAGCTTTTCAAGAAGGAGCTCGACGATGATTCAATAGTTTACCTCCGAGCTGCATCACTTGTTTTGAGGACTTTAAGTCGCTATTCCTCAATCAATTCGCCACAAGTAAACGACCGCAGAAGACTGCCTTGAAAGTGATGCAATTGACCCAAGGAAAGAATGAAAGTTTACGGGAGTTAATCACTCGGTTCAACAACGAAGCTATCGAAGTCCCTGACCTCACCTGCTCATCCATGTTGGCTGCAATTATGAGCAACACGAGGGATGAAGAGTTCAAAAAGTCATTGGCCCTCGATCAGCCCAGATCTATCCAGGAGATAAGAAATAGAGCGGATAAATATATCCAACTCGAAGAAGTGCTGAAAAATACAAAGCGTAGGGCAGATAATCGCTCGCCAAATGACAGAGCAGATGGTTCATATAAGCGACAGAAAGATCAATCCAGTTGGAGGAAACCGATCAATCGAAAGGACTAAGGGCGAGATCCTTCACTCCGCTCAACATGCGATAAACGGAAGTACTAGAGGTCATCAGAGCAGAAGGGGAATCCCTCCGAGAACCTAATAAGTTGAAAACTCCCCTCAAACAAAGGGATTCTTCTTTATATTTTCGTTTCCACAGAGATGTCGATCATGACATCGAAGATTGTTGGGACCTAAAGAAAGAAATCGAACTCCTTATCCAGAGGGGAAGGCTGGGTAGATTTATGAAGTATGGTAGAAATACCGATCGAGGTAATGAGGACAGGAGCGGTCGATCTGACAACTGGCGACAACCTTGGAGGCGAAACGATATGAATGATGGAGGGAGGCAGAATGGGAATAGTGACGATCGACGCGAAGCGAGAGGACAGTCCAGGGTAAGAGGCAACAGAAACACCGGACAAAAAATGATGACCGATCGGTTAGGGTCATTAACATGATCTTTGGTGGTAGTGCAACAGGCTGGTCCACTGTTAAAGGAAGAAAAAGGTATGTCAAGCAGGTCGGTGAAGACTTGTCGGCCAAGAGAAAGAAGCAGAATGATGGGATGATACCATTTGACGAATCTGATCTAGATGGTGTTAGTTGTTCTCATGATGACGCGCTCGTATTAAATTTGAACATGGATGGTAACGAGGTGAAACGGGTAATGATCGATACAGGCAGGTCAGTCGACCTATTGTATTATGATGCCTTCAAGCAGATGGAGATACCAGAGGATCGACTACTGCCTATGGAAAGACCTATCAAAAGGTTAACTGGAGTATCAACCTACCCATTTGCCCGAGTCTTTTTGAAAATAAAATTCAAACAAAAGTCGTGTCAGATAGAGAAAGACGTTGAGTTCCTGGTTGTGAAGTTTGTAGGGTCGTACAATGCGATAATTGGACGAGCCACTCAAAACGCCCTCAGAGCAGTTGTCTCCACCTACTATCAAGCAATGAAGTTCCCAACGTCCCATGGAATCGGTGTTGTCAAGGGTCAGTAGAGAATTGCTAGGGAATGTTAAACAAGGACACTAGACGGGGCGGTAGTCTTGACAAGCTCTCTTAACATGAGAGCTGATGAAGAAACGGAGAGGATGAACCTTGCAGAAGAAACTCAGTGGGTCGTACTGGATGAATAAGACCGATCTCAATTCACAAATTTGGGTGCGGAACTCGAACAAGAGTTGGTCGCAACAATCACAAGTTGCTTGGTAGATAACCGATCGATCTTTACTTGGGTACCGAGCAACATGCCTGGAATCTCCTGAGCGGTAACATCCCATTCTTTGGGTATTCAGAAAAACTATAGGCCGGTCAGACAAAAGAAGCGATGGCACAGCAAAGAGCGACAGGGGGTGATCGAGAAAGAAATAGATAAGCTTTATTTTAGTTCACTTATTTCTTTGTTTATTATTGTTTATGCTCTTGTATACGCTACTTGTGGGTATCTTTTTCCTGGCCCTGCCAGTAAGGTTTTTTAACCGCCCACGCCTTTGTCTTCGTCAATAAAGGAGTTTCAAATTTCTTGGCAAGCAAAATCTCACAAAATTGTTCAAAAGGAAAAGATTCTACCAACTGATCACTCGACCTCCACTCCGCTCGGTCAGGTTGCCAAGACAAGATATTGGAACCATCGCTCGGCCTCGACATCGCTCGGTCAGGTTGCCAAGACAAGATCTTGGAACCATCGCTCGGCCAGGTTGCCAAGACAAGATCTTGAAACCATCGCTCGGCCTCGGCATCACTCGGCCAGGTTGCCAAGACAAGATCTTGGAACTATCGCTAGGCCTCGACATCGCTCGACCAAGTTGCCAAGACAAGGTCTTGGAACCATCGCTCGACCTCGACACCGCTCGGCCAGATTGCCAAGACAAGATCTTGGAACCATAGCTCGACCTCAACATCGCTCGGCCAGGTTGTCAAGACAAGATCTTGGAACCATTGCTCGGCTAAGTTACCAAGACAAGATCCTTGGAATCAGACGATGCCGAGAAAATTAATCTCGGATCGCTCGGCCTCGACCACGTTCGGTCAGGTTGCAAAGACAAGATCCTTGGAACCAGGCGATGCCGAGAAGATTAATCTCGGATCGCTCGGCCTCGACCACTCTCGACCAGGTTGCCAAGATAAGATCCTTAGAACTAGGAGATGCCAAGGAGATTAATCTCGAATCGCTCGACTGGTTTCTTTCGCATCGATCGGTCGAAGGATCTATCGACGCCCCCACAAAATGAAAAAGCAAACCTTTATATAAAACTAATGACAATCTAAGTTACGTTTGCGAAATTGAGAATACAGTGAAGGATAAGAATACAATTTTTTATTGCTTCATATTTTTTCTGGTCACAAGCCCGACCAGGTGAGCTTTGAGGGTCCTATAGCACAAGTTAGTGGGGATCTTTAGTAGCTGGGTTGGCAGAAGGGGAGGTAGGTAAAGCAGCCGAGGCAGGACCAGAGTTTGTAGGAAGAATCGAAAAGACACCCCCGTGAGATCGCTTGTCCTCCTCATCCGAGCTAAGGTCCAGCTCCTCATCCGAAACCGACGTTTGTTCTCCCTCGGCTATCTCCCTCACTTCCTCCAGAGAAAGGTCGAGAGCAAAGGAAAGCATCGGCTCGGCATAATCCTCGAATGGAGACCCCTCTGACCCGTCAGGGATGCAAACGTTATGGCAGCTCCTCAAGATAAAAAGAGCTAAGTCACAGGCAAACTCCAGACACTCCTCCTGTAATGTCGCTCTTTCCATCTTTTGATCGCCTCAATCATTTGCTCCTTGATAGAGGCTTGCAACTCCAGCTGTTTGTCCTTAGCCTTCAATTTATCTGTCACCGCCTCGTGACAGTCTTGGAGGACTTTCAAACGGATCTCCTCCTCCGCTCTCGCCTTCGACTTGACATCGAGCACCTTTTTCCTTAGGCCATCGTTACAGAGTTGCAACACTCGACAGTCACTCTCCAGTTCGCCTTTGGAAGCAATCACCCTACTCCTCTCCTCCTCCCTCGAAGCGAGTTGAGCTCTCAAGACGCTTTTCTCCTCCTCCGAAACACTCTTATCCTCCTCCAGTGAAGAGAGTTGAGCTCGTAGGACGTCTTTCTAATCCTTCGCCTCTGCAAGTTCAGCTCTTAAAATATTCACTTGCTCGAGAAGACTATGAACCTCCCGGTCCATTGTTTGGTTACTTCATCGAGATGATTGAGACGTTGATGCATTGCAAAGGCGAACGCCAGATCCCTCGCATAGCTACGAACGAGACGGGCCGCCAGCTCCTGATTGCCCAACGAGTCTATAAGCTTATCGTCTGCAGGGGGAACGACCCTCTGAGCAATGTGAAGAGCCACATCGAAGTCCCCAAGCGACGTAGCCTTATCCAGACTGATCGCTGGCTCCCACTTCTCGTTGCTTGCCGCTCGCCTTTTCCCCTTGGCCTTATCTGATCAGGCAACACGTTCTTCCCCCTTCTCTTTCTTCCTGCCTTGGTCCGAGGGGCAGGGCGGTCGGTCGATAACCCAAACGATCTTCTTCCTCTTAAAAGGTGGCTCAACCTTTTCCTCCTCCTATTCTATGACCGCTAAGCCTTCACCAGCCAACCGGGTCATTACTGTTGACTGTTTGGGTACAGCTGTCAGGACGAGCGCTGCAGACGGCTCGGGAATAGTAGGACGAGCAATGTCCTGTTCGGAAACAGTAGGTCGAACGACATCCGCGCTGGCTTTTCCTTTCTTGTCCTGCCCCTTTGTCTTCAAAGAGGGTCTGGCAGCTTTGCGCAGACCTCTGGTAGGGTTTGAGGACCCAGCGAAATCGTTGAGCCTTGCCATGGCTGCACAGCATTAAAAATAGGTTAGAAATCGAAACCAATACTTACAAATACAGTAAATAGTTCAACTATAAGGAGTCAACCAGAGGGGGCAGTTTCTTCTCCTCGCTAGCTAATTCGGGGCGGGGGGTCAATTAGGAATGAATCGGCCGAGGCCCCCCGCGATATCCCAGAATGAGACGATCGAAGTCATACCGACCGAGCCCCTTAATGCGATCGACTACCTCTCACTCCTCTCTAGTAAGAGACAAGCTCGACGCGTCGTTCCATCGCTCGGCTAGAGGATATCTCCACGGTTGGGACTCAAAGGAAGATCCTGGAGGCCTCACGAAAAAGTACTTCGTCCGCCAAGCTTGAATTTTTGAAGTCGTTCCGGCCGGGCGATATTGAGCATCTCTATACTGCAGATGAGGGACCCCGATCCCAGCACTTGAACTC
Source organism: Erythroxylum cataractarum (assembly GCA_024703695.1). Lineage (NCBI taxonomy): Eukaryota > Viridiplantae > Streptophyta > Magnoliopsida > Malpighiales > Erythroxylaceae > Erythroxylum > Erythroxylum cataractarum. Next base: position 58,626,091 of record JANJEY010000007.1, read on the forward strand.
TGATTCATTATTAAAAAATGGCATAGGATGTCAACCGAAGGTGGACAACCGAACTGATGGCACAACAAGGCCAAACCGTTAATGAATCTTCATCCATTCGAAGGAATTTGACTCGGCCTCAATCGGTAGACGACGCACATCTCGTCAATGATCGGGGCATACGGAAGCTTCATGCCACCGACCAAGAAGAAGCTGTCAGAAACGGCAAAATAGCCGCCCCCACTGCTATAAATCCTTTCGTTCTGGCCAGCCAGCCTAGGTCCCCAAGACGAGGGG
>JANJEY010000007.1:58721581-58733122 GCA_024703695.1 Erythroxylum cataractarum
AGAGATTCTGAAGGAAGTAGATTTCAATACTGTAAGTAGAAATTACATGGTCTGGATCAATACTAAAGTTTTTGTGTGGTTTCACCATTTTTAAATTCTGTGTCAATCTGCAGGCAACTTTGTCCGATATTCTCAGACAACTTGGTATGAGTTATGGTTTATCTGTCTTCCATTAGATATAACATTTATGGTTTCAATTCAACTTTACTAATCATTAAATGCATGATTTTGTTTAGGTACTCACTTCCGGGTGGATCTAATGGATAGAAAGGCGGAGGTTAAGGATATAATCACAGACGTAATAAATAACATGTCTGATGATGATGATGATGATGAAGGAGAAGAGGCAGAAAAGAATGCAGACAAGGACGATGACGATGATGATTTTTAGTCAATCAAAATGTGCAGATACATTACTTTTGAGGGTTACTGAACAGGAGGTATGTGTAGTCTGAAGATATGATCTCTCAGGGTTGTTTGAGCACTAACCTGTTGACTGTATACCAGAATCGCCATTTGGACCTGTTAGACTGTTTCCCAGATAAGAATACCCAATGGAGTTTGTTTGTACCATATTAGTGCTCTCATCAGCTGCTTACGTAGTTGATCTTAACTTAAGTAGCTCTTTTCGATCTTTTTTTCAGTTTCCTCGCCCCTTTTGTAAGTCCTTTTAGATGTAATTGTCGACTGAACTTTCTTTATATAAAAAGTAATAATTTTCTTTATTCAATTTTAGGTGTAATTTTTTTTTTCTCAATTGAAATTTAAGATTTTAATCTTTTTTTAATCTCAATTGAATTTTAAGATTTTAAATATTAATAATTAAAAAAGTCAATCGCATTAAGCATTCAAATGTAAAAGTGGTTAATTTTTTAGTGTGATTTTCATTTTTAATTTTTTTATTAGTTTTGTTGTTAAAAATTAATTAGTTTATTTTTTTAGTGTGAATTTCTGTTTGGGCGTGTTTTTCACTTTTTGTTAAAATTTTTTCTGGTTAATTGTATTTGTGTTGTGACTGAATGGAAAGTTGAAATAAAATTGTGAAGCATTTGTGATTTTGTGTGCCATTGGTTGGAGTTAGATAATAGATTGGATTTGGAGTTGAATTGAATGAAAGGAGTATGTTTTTGCCGTTTTAGTTCAATTGTGGACGACTTGATTTATGTTAAATTTTTTGGTCACGGCGTGCATTAAAACTTTAGAAAGGATTTTAAATTTCAACTCAAAATTCAAGTTTCAACTTAACTTTATAATGCATAATTTAAAAGTTAAAAAAGATTTAAAGTTTCTATCTTAACTTAAAACTAATAAATAGAGAACGTAAATCAGAAAATTTTAAATAAATAATTAATTGATATAGTCTTAAAATTATTGAAATGGTATTTGAATATTGGATAAATAATTAATTGAGTATCATAATAATATAATTTATCATTGTCTTCTATCTACAAAATGCTGGATCTTTCAACCCATTGGGTTAATTGTTGTCCAAACATGCAATCGTCGTAGAAAAAATTCGTTGAAAAAAATAATGAAAGCAGTGAATTATATTGAACGTGGGAGGTTCTTTACATATCAACAACTGGATGCCTTGCGGGTATTATAGGTCTTACGTGGAGTCATTGAAACAAGATAATGCAACTCTCCAGACATACACTTTTTAAATCTTAACTCTCATACTTATAGGCTTTACTACTCTTCAACAAGAAAGTTTATCTTTTTCTAAATTTTATTATAGTTTCATGCATCTTTACTTCTTTAGACTTAACATAAAGATTTAAAGACATTATTTATGCTGCATTGCCTCACGAAGGACTTAGCGTTAACAATGTTAATTTTGTTGATGAAATGCTAAAGGATTAATTTCTTTAAAAAATAACATCTTCATTTTTTGTTACAGATAAATAGAAGAAAGTTCAACCACTCCTGATCAAACTGCTTCAGGAAGATATAATGATCTAGTTTGGGCTCATGCTGCATTAGACCCAGGTATAAAGAATCATACAATTTGCTTGTTTTGTAACAAGCATTTGAAAGGTATAAATCACCCTATTGAAGAAGCATTTAGTTGGGGTTAAAGGAGATGTAGAACTCTATAAAAAATTAAGTTATAATGTGAAGTGACAAATAAAAACATTGCTTGAAGAAAATCAACATAAAAAAGATAGAAGGGAAATGTTCAATTTTGAAATTTATAGTGGAAGTTCGTTTTCTGATTTCCGTGGTGATTGTGGGAATATTGAAGTTGGTAGTGATACTGGTAGTGTTCCATCTCAGGCCCAAGAAAAAGTACCTGAACTTGACGTGAGGAAGAGAAAAGAACAGGTGACTAGTTTTTTTGCACCACGAACAACTGCTGGAGGTCAACCTTCAATTCGTAATGCACTGTAATCAAAAGATGCAGCTCACAATGTTAATATGACAGTAGTTAGATGGTGGTATAATACAGGTTCATCATTCAATACTTCTCAATCTTTTTATTATCAACTTACGATGGATGCAATAGCCTCTTATGGTCCGTGACATAAAAGTTCTTCGATTAATGACTTAAAAGGTAAACTTTTAAGTTATTCTACTTTCGAAATTAGAAGTTATTTAGTAGAAAGTAGAGTGAATTGGAGTACTTATGTATTTTCAATCATATGTGATGGTTGGAAAAATAGGAGACAAGAGCTTATTATTAACTTTTTGATTTATTCTACAAATGGCTCTATCTTTTTGAAATCTATTGATGCTTCTGGCCTTATTAGAAATATTGAGACTTTGTTTATGATATTTGATGAAGTTGTTAATGAAGTAGGACCAGAAAATATTGTTCAGTTTATTACTGACAATGACTTCGCTTATAAAGCGACAGAAAAAATGTTACAAAATACGTATAATTCTTTTTCTTAGACTCCTTTTATTACACATTGCATTGGCCTAATGCTGGAGAATATAGGGGATCCTATGTATCTTTCTGTTATTGATGAGACTATGCAGAAAGTGACTTATAATCATACATGGGTATTGAATTTGAAGAAAAAGAATTTACCAATGGTAGGAATTTGTGTGATCATGCTGTGACAAGATTTGCAACAAATTTTTTTATCACTTCAGGCTTTTGTTTCGATGAAGAAAGAGTTAAGATAAATGTTTACAAGTGATAAGTGGATTGCATATCAGTATGCTAGGTTTAATGTTGAAGTGGAAGCTTGTAATATTATATTGGAAGATAGAGAATTTTGGTCTCAATGCTAATTTGTTATCTAAGTTTGTGAGCCTTTGGTGAGGATGCTTTGCTTGGATGATAGTGAAGAAAAGATAACAATGTGTTATATTTTTGATGCCATGGAGAAATCAATGGAAGCAATTAAGGCCAATATGAAACATAAGCCTTATTTATACATATCATATCTTTCAATCATTAATGAGAGAAGGGAAAGCCAATTTTCTTTTCCGTTGATTGCAGCCGGAGTATTTTTGAATCCTAGTGTATATTTTAGACTGGATCATACTAAACAATCTGAAGTTAATAGAGGAATGCTTTTAGCTATTACAATAATTGTTAACATTAACGCGATGCAAGATCTCTTAAGCTCACAAATGGAGCGTTATAAGTTGTCTTATGGGAATTTTGGAATATCGATTGCTATTTAATAAAGAGGAAAACTTTCTTCAGGTATTAGTTATTTCCTTTTTCTTATTTATTGAAAATTAATTATTACTTTATTTTGTTTATAACGCTACTTTTGTTATCTTATGACTTACAATTTCTTAGTGTGATCAATTCAGAAATGTTGTTCCAGAATTGAAAATGTTTGGAATCGAATTTTAAGTCAATGTGTAAGTGCAACAAACTGTGAACGAAATTGGAGTACATTTGAATTTATCCACTCCAAGAAAAGGAATAAATTGGAGCATAAGAGATTGAAAGACTTGGTTTTTGTTCGTTACAATTTAAAGATTTGGGAAAGATATGTTGTTATCATTATTATCATTATTAATTTCGATATAATTTCTTAAAATTTTCTAATAATTAAATTTTATTGTTTACTAGGAGTCTTAATAGCACAAGTAGTTCAACTTATCCAATTTTCGTTGATAATATTGATCTTTTAGCGAATTGGATTTTGAAGAACCGAATTTGATAAATGTCAAAGACTTGGAAGATAATCCTAGATGAGAAAGCATTAACATGTCATTTGGTGTATTAAATATGAATGATAATAATGATGAAGCTTTTCTCAATAATGAAGATTTTGTACCAAATGATATCTAGGGTCAGTGCAGTTATAGCGGGTATCTTTCCATTGACGATTGAATTTCGTTCCAATTTTTTATTTTTCCTCTTCTTTTAATTTTTCTTATATTCAATGTTTATGTTAAATTCTATATATGTAATGTAATTGTAAGTATTTTTGTTTCAGGTTTAACTTCTATTTGATTGTTTTCTAGTCATGACTTCTTGTTATAAATTGTAATAATTGAGGATATTTATTATTTTTTATTGGATGTTTTGAGGTAATTATTATTTATTACAATGATTAAATTATATTATTGTAATATTTTAAATACTTTGTATTTTCTTAATTTTATATTTATATGATGGTGATTGTCTTTTTTCATATTAATTGTGGTTATTATTTATCTGTAAAATATTTAAAAATTATTGTTATTTCATATAAATTGTTATTATTATTTATTATTATAATTTTTGGAAACAAGGTTGATGTAAACTTGTAAAGTATACAACACAACAGTACAATATATCAATGGATTATTTTGCAAATTTTAAAAAATTTCAGGGACTATTTTATAAATTTAAAACTTATTCAAAACGGTATCCAATATTGACTGGTATCAGTAAATACTATACCACAACCTAATCTAGTACCAAGTCCGATATGGTATTCACAACTTTGATTTGGAAGAACTAGAGTGGGTAAAATAGTCTTAATTATGAAATTAATCAATAACATTGTGAAAGCTCATGGGGGTGTATCTGTATTTGTAGGAGTAGGTGAAAAGACTGGTAGTGATTATTAATATTGTAAATAATTAAACATTATTTTTGTTTAATAATGATGATTATTAAAGATCATCAAATTATGCAGTTGATCCTTTAGTTAAGTTAAGTAATTTATGACATTCAGCCTCCAATAGAAAAATAAATTGTTCAAAGTAAATGAAGTCGGCGATTATCCAACGTAACTACGCTACGGGATGAACTTCGGCGGATGCCAGGCTGGAGCTCACCCAACTTATGGCGACCAAAGAACCTGAGGGTCATCTGGCCAAGAAGGGCTGAACCAGGAAACGGGACGAGGAGCCTCCTCCACCCCAACCTTCCTATCTTGCGGCCGCTACGGGCGGCCATGTCAAAGCTAGTGAGGAGGCGCAGCAGGGATGGCCGGAGGATGAGCCGGTTGATGTTGAAGAAGGCGACATCACGCCGTTAGTTGGGGACAGGGGAGGGAGCCTCATGCTCTCATCCAACCTCAAAACCAAGCTCGATCAGTAATGGCAACGCACCTTGATTCTTAAAGTGCTGGGCAGAAGGGTGGGTTTTAGTGTACTGAACAACCGGTTGCGCGTTCTGTGGAAGCTCCGGTGGCCGATGAAATTAGTGGACCTCGATAATGACTTTTATTTGGCCAAGTTCAAGGACAATTGTGACTACCTGCATGTCTTCACCAAGGGGCCGTGGGGTGTATTCGGGTAGGTGGTGGCCGTGCAACGGTGGAACCCCTCCTTTCGGCCAGCAACTGCAGCGATCACCCGAGTTGTCGTCTGGGTGAGGATCCTGAACTTTCCTCTGGCGAGGTACCATCCTCGCATCCTCACCAAGCTTAGGAATTTAGTTGGTACCACTGTCTGCATAGATGGCGACACTCTGCATGCGAATCCTGGGCGATATGTCAAGATTACAGTGGATATTGATTTAACTCGCCCCTTATCGCCCACGGTTGAACTCGACGGCAAAACTCTGCTGCTCACCTACGAAGGGCTTCCGCAGGTCTGCTACACGTGTGGAGTAGTCGAGCACACGTCGAGTGCTTATGCTAAGAACTCTGCTTCAATCCCAGATCCGCCTCCGCAGGTGAGCGACGTTGGCCCATGAGAGTTTAAACTAAGCTGCCCAGTGGAGGCGCCTCGAGGACTGCAGGAGCCTGCGCCCAGCAACGACTATGGGCCTTGGACGATCGTGCAACGGAGACGACAGCGTGCGGCAAAAGGACAAGACTCTGCTGCTGGGCGTGATTCGCGCACTGGACAATCTCGAGGAGGATCCCATTTTGCTGCTCTGGTCAATCAAACAACGGCTGAAGAGGAGACAACGTCTCCTGTGGACATGACAGCTAACGAGCATCCAGTTGGGGCAGGACAACGGATTCATCTTTTTAGTTTCCAGGGAACTAGACAACCCAATGGTCAGTTAGGTGTGGCCCGACCCAAGGCCTGACCCAAGTTGGGCTTCAAAGTCAAAGCCGTTATCCTTGATTCCTCGACTAGGGCAGATGTGGGCCAGGCTAGTGGCAGCCGGGCAGTGGACCCCGTTATGTGTTTCCCCATCCCACTTAAACCCACGACCTCCGACCAAAATCTTATAGTCGCCATCCCATCCCATGCTGAAATGATCTGTGATAACCAGCTCCTCCAAGACTCGACCCTGGGGCCTGAGAAGGGCCCTCAACTTATGGAAGAGGCGTCGGACGCCGTCCCCCCCCCCGCTATTCCTGCACTCCCCCCTTCGGATCCTCCCAACCTAGCTATGGACCCTGCAGGGCCGGAGGAGCTGTTGGACCCAAACCCCCTTTCACATGGCGTACCACCCGGGCTTATAGGGGTAGCCCTCGAGGCCTAAGACGAGAGCCCGATCGATGCTCAGGTGTAGGGTGACCTCTCTTTCCTCTTCTCCTTTTGTTATGTCGATTTTAATTTGGAATTGTCAAGGGGTAGGAGGTATCTGGATCCTTTGGGAAGCGACCTTTGATATCTCCGTGCTTATAGCTCACCGGCAGTTTATTCATACTACTGTTCAGTACCACTCACATTCCTTTACCCTTACTGTTGTGTATGCTAGTCCTCAAGTGACATCGCAGGCTAGCCTCTGGCCCGTGTTATCTTGGATTGGGGACTTTACCACTAAGCCTTGGATAGTGGGAGGGGATTTTAACGCTAAGTTGGAGCAGTTGGACCGAAGGGGCGGCACACCCTCGCATCAGGTCGTGAATCGCCACTTCAAGGATTGGGTACATAGGTGTGGTCTCCACGATTTGGGTTTTGTGGGTTCTAAATTTACGTGGTGACGTTGTACGGTCTAAGCTCGCCTCGATCGCGTGTTCGGGTCCACCAGTTGGATCCAAAAATATCCCACCACGGTTAACCAACATCTTCCTTTCCTTGGATCTGATCACCGTCCTATGCTGTGTCAATTATTCCCTCCTCTGCCTCGGGCCTCCGGAACTGCACCTTTTCAGTTCTAGAATGCATGGCTCACCCATCCCGGGTTCCAAGAGGTAGTTGAGAAGTATTGGCACCCGGATGCCGAGAGAATGAGTTGCTCCTTGGCCCAATTCTTGACTCACCTGAGTCGATGGAACAAGCAAGTTTTCAGGCATATCATCCACCGGAAAAAACGCTTGATGGCCCGACTTGAGGGGATTCAACGTGCGCTTCAGGCCGACCATACGGATTCCTTACTGGCCTTGGAGGACTTGCTCAGCAGCGAGTTACTTCAGGTCTTGTGCGAAGAGGAGTTCTTTTGGCACCAGAAAGCTCGGTGTGAATGGCTCTCCAAGGGTGATCGCAACACCAGATATTACCATACGCTCACCCTTGCCAAATGTAAGAAATTGTGGATTGAGAAGCTTATGGATTCCACTGGCCGCCCAGTGTCGGTTCCAACTCAATTTCGACGCCTTGTCATTGACTTCTTTGTTCAACTCTACACTGGTGACACTGGCCCTCCCTCGCAGTTCCCAATCTTTGGAGCTTTCCCTCCCCTATCTGAGTTGCATGCACGGGAGCTTTCTGCCCCCATCCAGGAGAACGAAGTCCGACGAGCTCTTTTTGATATGAACACTCACAAAGCTCTCGGCGTTGATGGTTTTAATGTTGTTTTTTACAAGAACCAATGGGGGAAGGTTGGGCCGGCTGTGGTAACATTCATCCAGAAAATCTTTCGGATGGAGCATTGGGAAGACGATCTGAACCACACGCTCTTGGTTTTGATTCCCAAGACCCGGGCTCTGGTTCAGGTTTCTCAATTTCGGCCGATTAGCCTCTGCAATGTGTTGTATAAGCTTGTCTCTAAAGTCGTTATGAATCGACTGAACGCGCACATGGGCCATTTAATGGCTGCTAACCAATGTAGCTTCATTCCGGGCAGGCATATCACAGATAATATCATTATTGCCCAGGAAGTGATCCACTCGATGAGAAAGAAGACTGGTGCCACTGGGTACCTGGCCATCAAAGTCGATCTGGAGAAAGCGTACGACTGCCTTAGCTGGCAGTTCATTCATGAGACTCTTGTGGACATTGGCCTGCCTGCGATGCTGATTTGGGTCATTATGAAGTGCATCATGACTACCTCCCTTCAGGTGGTCTGGCAAGGCACTCCCTCGGAGTCGTTTCGATCGACTCGAGGTATTCGACAGGGCGACCCTCTCTCGCCTTATCATTTTGTCCTCTGCATGGAGCGTCTGGGCCATCTCATTGCTGCGAAGGTGGAACGGGGAGCTTGGAAACCGATTAAGCTGGGCCGTACGGGCCCCCCCATCTCTCATCTTTTCTTTGCCGAAGACCTCGTGCTTTTTGCTGAAGCTGAAGAGCGGCAGCTGCAGGTCATCCAGACCACCTTGGAGATTTCCTGCCATGCCTCGGGTCAGAAAGTTAGCACAACTAAATCTTGAATTTTTTTCTCCAAGAATGTCTCTCGAGACACGGCGAGGAGTCTCAGTAATGGACTTCAGGTAGCCAGCACGACTAACTTGGGCCGCTATTTTGGAGTCCCTTTGATACACGAGTGTACTACTAGGCACACCTATCAGCATATTCTGGATAATGTTCAGAGGCGGCTTACGGGCTGGAGCTCTAGGATGTTGTCCCTTGCAGGCCGGGTCACCCTCACCCAAGCTGTCCTTTCAGATATGCCCACCTATACTATGCAAACGATGCGTCTTTCCTGGATGTTGTGCGACGATTTAGAAAAGCTTATGCGGAATTTTATCTGGGGGTCCTCGTCTGACCATCGTTAGACGCATCTGGTCAATTGGGAGACAGTGTGTCAGCCCAAGGCCACTGGCAGGCTGGGCATCAGGCGTATTTAGGCTATGAACGACGCTTTCCTGACTAAGTTAGGATGGGGGCTACTCACTCAACCCACAACCCTTTGGGTTCAGATTCTACGAGCCAAATATCGTTTCGCGTCGATGTCGGTACCCCTCGCGATTTCCTGGGCTGGGGTTTCCTCAGTCTGGAAAGGGATTTCAGCCTCCTGGGATTGGGTCCGACAGGGGCTTCGTCGGACCGTGGGCAATGGGCTGCTAGTGCTTTTTTGGTTGGATAACTGGCTAGGAGATTGGGGGCCTCTTCTTCACGTGGCCTCCAAGCCAGTACCAGACCATCTTCGTTTGGCTACTGTCACCGACTTTACGACTTCTTCCGGCAATTGGTTTTGGCAGGAGTTCCAGCAATACCTTCCGGCCACAGTTTGTATGGAACTGGCGCAGTTCTATCCTAGCGCCGGGCGAGGACATCCCGCGGTGGGGGCCTACAACACATGGGAGGTTCACGGTCGCGTCGGCTTATGACTTGATTGTGGGTCACCCCACGGGCCACCGACATCCACTGTGGCGCATTATCTGAAAATGGGCTGGCCCGCAACGCATCCGGTCATTTCTTTGGCTTGTGGCTAATCGAAAACTCCTAACCAACCACCAGTGAGTGGCTTGCCATATGGCCCTGGACAGTTGCTGCCAGCTCTGTGGCCAGGTGGAGACTACGATCCACATGATGTGAGACTGCTCACTTTCCTCCAGAAGTGGTCGGCCTGGTTTTCTTTCAACAGGATGAGGAGCAATGGTTGATTTCTAACCTTACATCGCAGCAGCCGATCCAGCAGTCAGCGTAGTCCACGATTTATGGGGTCACTTGCTGGTTCCTATGGTCTTGGCGTAATAGTAGCCTTTTTGAGTCAGGTTTTACTTGGCCTGTCGAGGGCCAATGGAGCATCATGGACTATGTCGAATGGATCGCTCGGGCAAGGGCTATGGAAGCCCGTGTGTATCCCATACCGAACTAGCCAGTAGGGTCTCTCGTGGGGTGGACCAAGCCTGCCGTCGGGTGGGTGAAGGTTAATACGGATGACGTAGTGCACTCGAGTACTAGGACGATTGCTGCTGGGGGGCTTATTCGTGACTAGCAGGGGAATGGAAAGGGGGGTTTCAGTACCACCTCGAAGGGGGTTCCCCGTTGTTAGAGGAGTTATGGGGGGTGTTCTCGGGCCTCACTTTGACTTGGGATCTAGGATTTCGCCGGGTGATGCTTGGAATCGACTCTCTAGAAATCATTAATCTTCTCTCTGCTTTGCCCATTTTTTTAACGGATATTTCCTTTTTGGTGACAGGTATCTAGCAGCTGGTGCAGCCGGAGTGGTCGTGTCAACTCCAACATGTTTTTCAGGAAGGGAATCAATATGCAGACAGTCTAGCTTGTCTAGCGGGCCGCTTACGCCCTGGCCTGCTTATCCTTCAAGCCCCCCCTTTGGACCTCCAGGAGCTCCTTCACCAGGATGCGCTCGACGTAGTGTACCCTAGGGCTTTAATGTAAATTTCTGTTTTTTCTTTTTCCTCTTATAACCAAAAAAAAAAATGTTCTGAGCAGCAGCTAATTGAGATTATCAAGGTCTTATAATCTGTAACAGAAGATGAAGATAAATTATGTATCCAAAGCAATTACTGGATTTAAAAGATTACTGATAAACTTCATCAGGTAATCAAAAGTTGGAAGCCAACCCTACCCAATCAATATTTATCCCTTATGCTCTGTGAACAAATCCACTATCGTGTGGAAGACTACAAGAAAATGAAGGAACTTTCTGGGTATTTGTTATTATACTAAAAAGAATGTCTTAATCAGTCTTATATACACTGCTTAAGCTGAAAAGAAAACCTACTAACAGTAATGATAATGATAAAACTAACATCGTTATAAATAAGTCTACATCCCCTCCTCAAGTTGGCGCTTGTAAGAAATCACGCAAGCCCAACTTGACGAGAAAAGCGTGAAACAACGGAGCAAAAAGAGACTTAGTAAAAATATCCGCAAGCTGTGTAGAAGAAGAAGTATGGAGTAAAGAAAGGAACCCCTGTTTTAACCGCTCCCGAATAATATGGCAGTCAATATCCAAATGCTTGGTCCGCTCATGGAACACCGGATTAGCAGCAATGTGGAGAGCAACCTGATTATCACACCGCAAGGAGATAGGAAGAACAACAGGTATCTGAAAATCCTGCAAAATATAAGAGATCCAAAGAAGCTCACAAACAACCG
>JANJEY010000007.1:58744525-58760288 GCA_024703695.1 Erythroxylum cataractarum
AAAAAACAGAAACTAAAAACAGAAAACAGAAACTAAAAACAACAACAGAAAAACAGAAGTGGAACCAAACGGGCCCTTAAAGTCTATTAGTTCATTAAGATGACAAATGAGTTTGAGGGCACAATTATCTTTGAGTAAGACTTTTATTAGCTGATAAGTTGAAAAGTTATTTGTAATAGCTTTTCAAAAAATAACTGGTTAGGTTGAATTAGTCAATTCAATCAGTTTCTAACCAACCAAATAAACTATTCGTTTGATATAATCAAAAAATTCATACTCTTTAATAAACTAAAATATAACTTAAACACTGTTCAAAACATTCAAAAGATTTTTGTTGACAATGAGCATTAAGAACTCTAATTTCTAATAACCAGGGTAAGTAAAAGTTGTTCGGCTTAACCTATTTCGGTTTAAAGTTAACAAGATTGGTCTGAATTAATTGAGTTTTAAATTAGGTACAAGATTTAGAAAAATTAGACTTTGAATCAAATTTGAGCTTCGATTATCTAATTTGATAGGGCTCGATTCTTAAAATTTTTAGATGAAACGATATTATTTTTATGTTTAAAATTTTTAAAAATATATTTAATCACGTTTAACTTGTTTCAATGAGTCACTCAAATTTAATCGTGCTCGAGTCCGAGCCAAGGGTTTAGGATTGAACCACCTATTGCCAAATGTTTTACTTGTTTCAATGAATCACTCAAAATGTAATGATGCCCAAGTCCGAGCCTAGGGTTTAGGATTGAACAACCTATTGCCAATTTTCCGACCAACAACATCATGTCATGTCGGCCAAGTTGGTAAACATACTCTAATTTATTATCATCAACTTAATTGGCATTTACGAACTCTCCCTGTTGGAATCTTATACATTTTACGTCAGCTTATGCGCAGACCGGACGTAATCGCCGTCTTCTCAATCATCAGAATTCACGCCCTCTCTCCAACCACATCGTTTTTTTATTTTTTATTTTTTTTTTGAGTAAACTCGGCGTATGTTAGGAGGGTCTCAACTTATCAGAAGGCTTCTTTAAATCAATCACTTTCAGATTACTCTCTACTCATAATGGGCCAGCCTATAAGAAGTAAAATACTGGCTAAATAGATTTTTTCATTCTTAAAATTCGAATTCAAAACCTCTGATTAAGGGATGAGAGTGCTGAACCTATCACACTAATCTATTTGATTACTACGTTGTTAATTTTATACAGGAACACTGTAACCAAAACAGGATATCTCATCCTTAATTTTAGCCTTTTAGGTAATCTTAACCTCCTCGTTACAATGACATCTCCTCGAAAGGCTTTCTTTACGTGTAGCGATGGTCCCCTGTGGACGATACAAAGTCAAAACACCAACGAAATCGCCGTTTTTCAATACTTTAAGCCTCCAATCTTAACTTCTAGGTCAGAGGTTAAGCCGCAAATGTGAACTTTTATCTAAAGTTCTCCGAAGTTGACAGTGGAGGTCTGTTTATTTATTAAGATATAACTTAAATTATTTATATATTTTATTAATAAATAAAAAAGATTAAAGTATAAATTAAACTCTAACGCTTTTGTAAATAGTTTATTATATCTTAAGATTTTAAAAATATTAATAGAAGTGTAAAAATTAAGTGAAATTAAAATTTTGTTAAATTTTAATAATTAAGCTGTCAACTTAATCTAGATAGAGATGGTCCTGTCCAGAAACCACTTTTCAAACCCTTTGACTTTACGTGAATGTAACGTGATTGAAAGTGGGCACGATAGGATCATTTGTTGACATTGCTGAAGCGATCGATCACACTTAGCACATAATCATACATATTTATAACATCTAGGGAAGGGGCTAACAAGGGATGGTTGGTTCTGCGATTCCCCATTTCCCTACAACTCTTCGACCTTAGCTTCTCAAGTCTCAACTTGATGAATATATATGTAGTTTGGTCTTCGACTGTCAAGTCTCAACTTGATGAATATATATGTAGTTTGGTTTGTCTTTTGGTGGAGTTGGGTTATTTTAGCTCGAGAAGATGCCTTTTTTTTAATTACTTAATTTTTAAAAAATTATCACTTTAAATTAATATCTAAGAAGTCAAACTAGACATTAATAAGTAAAATAAGACATTTAAAACTTAAAAATTCAACGGACAATCATAAAATTGATATATAATAAAAATTACACTCTAAAAAATTAATTTTATAATAAAAGTTATCAAGGCAAACCAAATTAAAAAATTAGTCGGCTTATAATTTTTAAAATTATATCAGTCAGATCAATTTATTTTTAATTATTACTTGAAAAAAAATTATTTTTTTAATTTATTTTTTTAGATTCGAGGAAACCCCGTAGACGGGCTAAGCGGGCACACCTCTCTGAAGGTCCAATTGGCGCACTACCCCACAGGCAGGTCAAGCGGGCGCACCTCATCATTGAGGGCTCAGCTAGTTCTCCATTTACAGATAAAACCTCGGCTGCCCCAGGCTCTTACAAGAGGGGCTAGCATGAAATCGAATATGAGATCTAACCAAAGTCAAGTCCCGCTCTCAACCATCGAGCCACACCCCTTGAGGACAATTATTACTTGAAATTACTTAAAATATCTTGAAATATTACAATTTATAAGAATAAATATTAAAATTAAGTTAAAATAATAATATAAAATTTGTTATTTTATAACACCTAATTATATTATAATTTTACTTTTCAAAATATTATATTATAATTTTATTAAAATTATAATAAGTTAAAAAGTCAAAAGACATACTTTTTGCTTTTTCTAGCGGAAGTCCTTGATCATATTCATGTTCTTTACTTGCCAAACTTGACTTGTATTCCTCAGGTGGTGTTTCATGTTAACTATGATCTTTCCCTAAATAGCAAGTTCAAATCAAAGTTAAAGAGCTAAACTTCAACAACTTAATCATTAATTACAATAAAATATCACCACTCTCTAATTTCATATAAAGATGAGGAGAGTTTTTTTAAACTCTCCTCTGCATTAAAAATTTACAAATACATAAATAATTTAATTTTAAATTATTAAAAATGGTTAAATTTTTAGCAATTTTTAGGATTTGATAAACTATTACATTATTCTATCGTCTTAAAAAATCATTCAATATCACTTCAATGTTTTATTTTTTTTAATACAAGAGAAAAAGAAAACTTGAAAACTCGATTAAGGTAACACACGCAAACTCGACGATAATGTGCTCTCTGCATGTCCTGATGTAAGAGCGCGAGGACAGGAAATGGAGGGCTCTGAAGAATATGAAGCCCCGGGCTGTTCTGAGTAGCAAAAGTGGTCAACGCATCAGCACACTGATTGCCTTCCCGGTGGACATGTCGGAATTACACTTCCCAATCTTATTGGAGTTATCTACGGGTACATGCCAACAAAATAAAATTGAAGTCAGTCTCCGTGACAGCAGTTGAAAGCAAATTAATGATTTACAAGGCGTCCACTTCAATGTTTTAATTAATATATCGTTCGTCCCCTTATTGTCAGATTGCCATTAAAAATTCTATATATACATGCAAAAATAATGTCATTTTAAAATTTGGTGATCCAAAGAATTTTACCCTATTAAGGATTAAATTTACTAGACAACGTAGTTTGGCATATTATGAATATACCCACTAACTTTTGAAAATATCAATATCACGTATAGTTTTAAAAAACAATGTCATTTTGTTGTGTATAAATAGGGTTTTTAACAACTTGATGGTCGGGAAGATGAAAGATATATTGAATTGTCAAACTTCAAGAGTCCTGAGAAATCAAAACTATGTAAATAATTTTAAAATATATATAATATATGAAAATTAATTTAATGCGGACTTAAGATTTAGTAAATATGATCATTATTTAAAAAAAGAAAAAGTCTTTGATTCCAAAGTAATGTTAATCAAATCTCTTCCTGTAGCTCTTACACTACACAAGCCAATGCCTTCCCCATATAAATTGATCATTGAAAGATTACCAATTGATCCAATGAGCTTAGATCACTTTACATGGTCACAAGTATGTCAAATGTGGTTGCATTTGTTTAAAGATAGTGGCAACCTTAGCTCTTGATCCTCATAATTTTGTCTAGTGCATGCGTTGTTAGGATTAGTGGAACAAGAAAATAGCCGGCTTTAGGATATAAAATTTCTAATTTTCTTTAAAATTTTCTGAAAATAATTAATTCATCAAATCTTTTCAGATTAAATCGTAATTCTATGTCATCTAACATTTAATTATTATTTTCAAGCATAATAAATACTATATTTTGTATTTCTAATAACATTTATTCTAATTTTTGATTCATCAGTCTAATGTAAACTTGAAGCAGAGGTGGTTTATATAAAGTCTTTTTATCTAAGATGATTTTGGATTTGAAGAAACTGTAATTTATTTTAATTTTGATAAGAGTAATTAATTATAGTAAAAATTTGTAAGTGTTAGTTGAATTGAACTCACTGAAATAATATTAGTAAGTTTCAATCAGTTTAGCTAATTTAATCATAAAAACTTGAAATATTTAACTTTTCAGTTAAGTTTTTAACTTTTCGATTCGATTTACTTTATTAACTCTCGTTATAAAAAATGATCAATTTATTAATTAGTCGAATAATTTCTGTAAAATAATAAGTTTTTATAAGCTAAAATAAATCAATTTATTTTTATTTAATAATATATTTTTCTATTAAACTTTCAATTATTTGGTAAGTACGGTCAATCTCTTTTAATTATATTTTAAAGTTTTAAATTTTATTTAATCTTTAAATAATTTTATAACTGTCAAATTTTAGTTGAATCTTTTAAACCTTAAATTATTATTTTATTAATTTAATTTTGATCGATTTTAATAATATTAAACTTGACCGTATAAAAAACTATTAGAAGGAACATTACACTAAATTTGATTGTTAGATTCCATAGGAGGCGGCTTCTTTCTTTAACATTACAAAACCTCACACAAGACACGTGATTACTATGTGGTTCAAGTCAAGAGTAGACCACCATCCATAAAATAGTGTTATGGTTGGTCGGTTGGCTACGCTGACTCAAACAGGCGTGCGCAATTCAAATGCTCTATGATTAAACGAATCGCAGCATTAATTAATCGACAAAATTGATGTAGCGACCTTGTGTTATACGAAAGTAGCTAATTAAATCATGAGATATAAAATGTTACTCTATTAATCTTATGTTTTTAATTTTGTTACAAAAAAAATCCTTAGCCGTGTGTTGTTCCTCCACGCTTAAGAGACTGTGAGTTAATAAAATTTCAACTCAGGATTTTTTTTTCTAATTTTTATATGTCAAAATTTTTTTAGTAACTTTTGAATAACACAGGGTTATTAAGGCAATAAATTCTTAATTAATCTGGGGTTCGAGGGCTTGCCCCACAGATAAGGCCTGTAATCTTTGATCCCTATTTTTTATATCTATTATTTTCTATTAGATCCAAATTATTCATTTATATAGATAAGCTATCTATTTATATGAGCCCTACATAAATAGATAACTTGGATCTAATAAAGACAGAGTAGGTACATAAAAACAGGGACAATTATAAAGGGGAGCATAGAGTTTGAAGACGGCTGTAACAGCAACAAACTTGGAGAAGGTTCGTCATACTGATGAGGTTTTAACCAGAACCGGCCGCCGTAAACAATAGGAGGAAATGAAAAATTCAATTTTTCAAACCCAATTCAAAATGGACTCGGAAAATTATGATTACTCGTCTTTTTTATCAACTCTGACTTTAAACGTGGGAGGCAAGTAAAGTAAAGATTGTTTCCAGGTTTTGACTCTGCCAATTGAAAGGAGAAGAGAAGTGAAGACCAGGGCCACGGGGGGCGGTGGGGGAGACAAAATCATTGAGCAAGCACAACCTTTTGGGTTAAGATACTCTTTGCCATTTAACTAATTCCAAATATATTTTCGTCTCAAGATAACGTTGTTTTGATGCCCTTTTTTTTTTACTTGTATATGTTAGCTTAAGATTTTTTAAATTAATGATTTTGATGATAACAATCGATAATATTTAGTTATGTTTCAAAATTCAAATTTATTTGATTGGATTATTTTGTTTATTCAAAAAGATAATGATATAAAAAAAGGGGTTATATAACTTATTTATTTGTTTAGATGAAAAATGTTTAACAATTCCTATTTTGTAGGAACTATCTTAACGACCTTATTTGAACAATTAGAAACTATTGTGCAAAATTCAGAATGGAATAGCTCCTATCATCTGTAACAGTACCGATACAAGTTCGTGGTTACAGATATGGTTTAACCCAAAAGAAAAGAAATTCCAACACAAGTCACCAATATAACAATCTCCTTCGAAAGTTAAAATAATAATGAAAGATGTATAGATGGTATTTCTGCTCAAGCTCCACTGTCGAGCTTCTTCAACCTGAACCAAGAAGAGTGAATCAGAAAGAGAGGAAGGAAGGAGAGCGGAATGCAGAGAGAAGAGAAATTGCAGGGGAAGGTTGTTACCACTTTCAGCCTATCCCACAAAGTCGTTCCATCGAGGATTTGATACTCTCACTCTGCTGCTCCTTCTGACAGTCGTGATGTCCGGATGTGATGCCACCTGTCCCTTGTGCGTAACTAACTCTAGAATTGGCTTGTTGTCCAGCTGATTTCCTGTCTCCAATTCAACCACCTGATTAGTATCCACCGTGGCCTTCTTGTTATTACTTGTTACAATACCCTCCCCATCGAAAACAACCTTGTCCGCAAGGTTGAAATCTGGAAAATCCTGGAGAAATTCCTGAGCAATCTCCCAAGTAGCATCTGTCGCAGTACCACCTTCCCATTGCACCAAGACTTGTGGAATTGAGGACTGTCCTTGTAATACGGAACGAGTAGCTAAAATAGCATGAGGATGCAGAATTAGACCTTGCTGGGACGTTGTCAATGGAAGGGGCAAGTATTGCGCATGGGGATCCCCTTTAAATTTCTTCAACAAAGAAATGTGAAAAACAGGATGTATACGGACAGAAACTGGTAATTCAAGTTTGTAGGCAACAGGGCTGAATTTGGCAATAATTCGGAAAGGTCCAAAAAAACGCATTCCAAGTTTCTGATTCTTCCGTAAGGCCAGGGAGTGTTGCCTATATGGTTGAAGCTTAACCAAAACATAGTCACCTACCTCCAATTCCCATTGTCTACGCTTATAGTCAGCATGTTGTTTCATATATTGCTGGGCTTGAAGCAAGTTTTGTTTTAATTGATCAAGCAATTTATCCCTCTCTTGTAACAGCTCCTGTAAGGCAGGAGGATCAAGACGATGAAGCTCATACCTGACAAGTTTAGGAGGATCACGCCCAAAAAGAGCCTTGAAGGGAGTCATGCGAATGCTGTGGTGATAGGAAGTATTGTACCAGTATTGTGCCCATGGTAGCATCCGTAACCAACTCTTAGGATTGTGGAAACAAAAGCATCTCAAGTACATCTCCAATGTTTTGTTAAGAACCTCACTTTGGCCATCCGTTTGGGGATGGTAAGAGGAGCTCATGGCCAAGGAAGTGCCCTGTAATTTGAAAAGGTGCTGCCAAAAATGACTGATGAAAACCTTATCACGATCAGAGACAATGGATTTGGGAAACCCATGGATTTTGATGATCTGATTAATAAAAGCTTCAGCCACCTGTTTACTTGAGTAATCTGTCTTCAGAGGAATGAAGTGCGCAAACTTAGACAAACGATCAATAACAACCATGATTACCGTGTAAGAATTGGCTGGAGGTAAGGCTGTGATGAAATCCATGCAAATCTCCTCCCAAATCTGATTTGGAACAGGCAACGGTTGTAGCAACCCTGCAGGAAGTTTATTCTCAGCTTTTGCTTGTTGACAAATGACACAATTGAGAACAAAATTCTTGATCTGCCGTTGCATATTAGGCCAGTAAAATTGGGAACAAATCCTTTCTACAGTCTTAGCAATGCCGGAATGGCCGCCAATGGAGGAACAATGGAATTCCTGCAAAATCTGTTGCACCAAAGGGCTATCTCTAGGAATGACAATGCGATTTTTCCAGTGCAGAATCCCATTTTTAACAGAATAGTGGCCAGCTGGTGGTTGATTGGAATCACAACGAGTGAGAAGGTAGTGCAACTCCTGATCATTAGTCACGGCTTGCTTGAGTTGCTGTAGCCAATCCACCCTAGGTTCAGACCATGCAGCAAAAAAACTTCGGGAAAGAGCATCAGCAGGAATATTTTCAACACCGGGTTTATATTGAATTTCAAAGTCATACCCCATGAATTTGTGCAGCCATTGTTGTTGTTCCGGTGTGTGCAGTGATTGAGCCATTAAGGACTTGAGGCTCTTTTGGTCTGTCTTAATGATGAACTTCTTGCCTAGGAGATAGTGTCGAAATTTAGCTAAGCCTTCGGTGATGGCAAATAGTTCCCTGGTATAAGCTGATTGCTTCTGCATACGAAGGGACAATTTCTTGGAAAAGAAAGCTATTGGGTGTCCAGCTTGGCTAAGGACGGCACCAACACCAACACCCGAAGCATCAGTTTCTAAAGTGAAGGGCTGCTGGAAATTGGGAAGTGCTAACACTGGAGCGGTAGTGATAGCCTTTTTGAGACATGTGAACGCCTCTGTTGCCACGGAACTCCAATTGAAAGAATCGGTTTTAAGAAGGTCAGTCAAAGGGGCTGCCAAAATGGCATACCCCTTGATAAATCGGCGATAATAACCCGTGAGGCCAAGGAAGCCCCGCAACTGTTTAATATTTTGAGGAATTGGCCAGTCAACGATAGCAGTGATCTTGCCTTTCTCCAAGTGGATGCCAGCCCCCGTGAGCACGTGACCCAAATATTCAATCTCGGTGGTGCCAAAAGAACACTTAAATAACTTGGCAAAAAGTGATTCCTTCTTCAAGACTTGGAAAATAGCCTCAAGGTGGTGCAAATGAGTATGCCAAGAAGAGCTATAAACCAGTATGTCATCGAAAAAAACGAGCACAAATTTCCGCAAGAAGCTCTTAAAGACATCATTCATTAAGGCTTGAAAAGTGGCAGGGGCATTGGTTAAGCCAAAAGGCATAACCAGCCACTCGTAATGGCCGTGATGCGTTCGAAAAGCTGTCTTATGTCGATCCTCAGGATTAAGTAGGATTTGGTGGTAACCGGACCGAAGATCTAGCTTAGAAAAATATGTAGCGCCAAATAGCTCATCCAACAGTTCATCCACAGTAGGAATTGGAAAAGAATCCTTGACGGTAATCGCATTTAACGCTCGATAGTCAGTGCAAAATCTCCAAGTACCATCTTTCTTTTTAACCAACAAAATAGGAGAGGAAAATGGACTGCGGCTAGGTTGTATGATACCATTATCCAGCATTTGTTGGACCATAATTTCGATATGCTCTTTGTGATGATGAGAATACCGATACGGCTTTACCTTAACAGGCCGTGAACCTTCAATTAATGGGATGGAGTGATCATGTATACGTGGTGGAGGCAATTCTGTAGGAGTGTGAAAAACCTCCTGATAAGTACGCAATAATAAAGCCAACTCCGGTTTCAAGTCCGGAGGAAAATCTGGAAATGAAGAGGTGGACGTATCCATCGCAGCAATGTGCATGGTGTAGGCTTCGGCTATCGCATCAGTGTTGTGCATTCGTCTGATGTGGTGACAATGGGCCTCTACCGGAAGCAAAATCGGATCACCTTGGAGTGTAATAAACCGGCCCTGATGTAGAAACTTGAGCTGAAGGGATTGATAATCAGCTAAATGAATCCCTAATGTGGCTAACCACGCAGCCCCAAGAATTAAGTCAGCACCTGAAACAGGTAACAAATACACAGGGAGATGAATCGTATGGCCCTGAACATCGACTGTGAGGTTCCGAATGTAACCCTCAGCTTGCATATGATGACCATTGCCAACAAGCACCTTAAACAGAGGAGCTGGTTCAATGGGCAATTTGAGGAACTTCGCAATACGTGGCTGCAAAAAATTGTCTGAGCTCCCACCATCAACCAGAACCTGGATTTCCATACCCTGAACTTGAGCTTTGAAACGGATAGTGCATAACCTATGGAGTCCGTTTAAAGCATGAATGGATAAATGATGATCCACAGGTGGGGGTGACACCTGCGGCTCAGGAAGGGAAAGAGCATCCACTAGGGCAGACCCATCGGTTGCCATATCAGATTCAAGAACATCGTCCTCATACTGCAGTAACATAAGGTGTCGATTGGGACACTTGTGGTTGAAAGAAAACTTCTCATCGCACCAATAACAAAGACCCTTGTCCCTCCTGAGCTGAAGTTCTGCAGGGGACAGCCGTTTTACTTGGGGCTTGGGATTAGGGAAGGGAGGTTTAATAGCAGGGGTGGGTAATAAGGGTGGAAGAGGTGTCTTTGGGAAAGGTCGAGGTGCTGGGGTAGTGTGTATAGGTAATGGTGGAGAACGAAAAGTGGGTTGAGATTGGTAGGTGTTGGGGGAAAAGGTAGGCCGAAAAACAGTGGTGTATTTTTCTTCATATAATTTGGCAAGAGCAACAGCACGCAAAAGGGTGGGGGGCACTGAGAAACCACATCACGCCGAAGATCAGTTTTGAGGCCACTAATAAAACAATCCAACACAGCCTCAGGGGGCTCAAGGTGGACGCGATTAGCCAAAGCTGTGAATTCCAAATAATAATCAGTAACCGAACCTGATTGATGGAGCTTAAACAAAGAAGCCCGCGGACAATCAAACAAGGAAGGCCCAAATTCAATTTCGACTGCTCTTTTCAGTTCATGCCACGAACAAAAAGGTTGATTCCGTTGCATCATCTGAAACCAAGGAACTGCTCCTTTGTCCATGTGCATAGCAGCTACTGCGATTCTCTCCAGATCAGGAGTATTATAGTAATCAAAAAATTGGTCAGCACTAAAAATCCACTCAAGAGCATTACTACCATCAAAACGAGGAAAATCAAAATTCCATTTCCTGAGAGGAGTAGGTGGACGAGTGTGCGGCTGTGGGTCTGAGGTTGAGCCCGGGCCATGGGAATGAGAACGTTGCTGATTCTGCAAAAAAGATTCAAGGGCCAATCTGAATGTCTCAATCTGAAGTTTTGTTTCCTCAACCATCTGCATCGTGAATGTGTGTTGTTCAGCAGTCTTGTTTTCAATAAGTTCATACAACTTCTTGATCTCCGTATTCAACTCCTTCAAGAGGGTGTTCTCAGCCATGGTTGATGAAAGCACCAATGTAACAGTACCGATACAAGTTCGTGGTTACAGATATGGTTTAACCCAAAAGAAAAGAAATTCCAACACAAGTCACCAATATAACAATCTCCTTCGAAAGTTAAAATAATAATGAAAGATGTATAGATGGTATTTCTGCTCAAGCTCCACTGTCGAGCTTCTTCAACCTGAACCAAGAAGAGTGAATCAGAAAGAGAGGAAGGAAGGAGAGCGGAATGCAGAGAGAAGAGAAATTGCAGGGGAAGGTTGTTACCACTTTCAGCCTATCCCACAAAGTCGTTCCATCGAGGATTTGATACTCTCACTCTGCTGCTCCTTCTGACAGTCGTGATGTCCGGATGTGATGCCACCTGTCCCTTGTGCGTAACTAACTCTAGAATTGGCTTGTTGTCCAGCTGATTTCCTGTCTCCAATTCAACCACCTGATTAGTATCCACCGTGGCCTTCTTGTTATTACTTGTTACATCATCTCTGTAAAGACAAAGGATGATTCTATTCACCTGATTCGATAGGCGGGTTTGAAATATAGTCAAATATTTAACTTATCGTCTAGATACTTGAAGATATTGTCAAAAATGGTATCGAAGTTGTTTTAGAAGATTCAAAGTTGATTCAGTCAATTAATGATATAATAGAAGCAACGATTAGTTGAAGAAAACATATTTAAGGATGAGCTACTGCATTCATAAAGGACATCGGATTCCTTTAAATTCATCAGTAGCATCAATTTTCTCAAAAGTTATAACATTAGCAAAACCCTATGTGCTTTAGAAAGTTAAAACCCTCTATTAAGAGAGATTGATATTATTTGAAGCTTATATTGAGCAAAACTCGCATTCATTTGTTGAAAGCTTATAGGAGCTAGTTAAATACTATTAGTGTAAAAGGTTGGAAAATCTCGAAAAATATGTACTTGTGAGATTAGAGAGGCTCGTTAAATTACTATTTGGAGATTTTGGTAAAACACTCAAGTTGAATACTTGGGGACTAGATGTAAACTTGGTTATAAACCGAATTAGTATAAATTTGTTGTGTCATTCTTTCTCTTTTCTTAGATTTTAAATTTTCGTGTTATAGTTATTGTTATTTTCAATTTGTAAGAAGCTCCTTTCATTTAAATTTTAATAAGTTCCTTTCATTTTAAAGTTTAACAAGTTTTTATCGTTTAAACGAATTAATAGTAACTTGTAAAAATTTTCAAGTCACCCATAATTCACCCCCCTCTTGTGTGTGTTTTGCTTTATTATTTGGTATCAAAGTGAGGTTTCACATTACTATATTTTCCAGCATGTGATAGATTATAAAAAAATAAGTTAAGAAGTCTTAAAGGGCAAGTCATAAAGCCCTCTTATTTTAATGGAAACAATTATTCCTATTGGAAGGAAATAATGACAATTTATCTCCAATATGTGGATATGAAGTCTAGCAAGCTATCAAAAAGAGAGTTACATCTGCTGCTTCTGATGATGTAGAATTATAAACTGATGTTGATAAAAGAAATGCATAGTTGAATGCTAAAGCAAGACATCATCTGATTTGTGCACTCTCTCCAAAAGAATATGAAAAGATATTCTACTGTTCAACAACAAAAAAGGTGGGACAAACTTCATATTACTTTTGAAGGAACAAATGAGATAAAGAAACATAGGATAAGTCTTTTAGTGAATCGATATGAAACTATTAGCATGAAACAAGGATAAAACATAGATGAATTCTTTGGAAGATTCAATAACTTCATCATAACCATGAAGAATTTGGGAAAGATATATCCCAATGACAAGCTCGTAACAAAGATGTTAAGGTCAATACCAAAGGAATGGAGACCTAAAGTGTCGGTTATAGAAATTGCAAACGATCTAAATACTATTTCACTTGATTGACTAAGAGCAAACTTGATGATCCATGAGACAGAGCTTAGACGAGATGAAGGATCCTCCTACAAGAGAGTAGTGACTCTGAAAGCTCCTGATGAATCAACTCCATCCAACAGTGATGAAAGTGACACTGAGTTATAGATAGATGGAGATAATGAATTCAATTTTATGGTCAAAAAATATACACACTTTTATAAAAATAAATTGATAAAGAAAAGAAAATAAAATAAAAACTGGAAACAATAATTTCCTATTAAAAGGCAATGACAGTAGTAGTAATACATATAATATTCAAATTATAAGTGATCGCTGCAAGAAGCCTGGACAGACCAGATTGGAATGTCTCCTTTTTCTTCAATAGGACAAAACTGAAAATAAAAGACCCATAAAGCAAACTATAATTGTAACTTGTTCTGATGAAGATTTTGAAAATTTTGATGAAGAAAAGTTTGAAGAAGTAATCAATATTTATGTTATGGTTTATTCAGGAGAAGATGAGATATATTGTTCTGACTTTGATATTGAATTTGATGAATTACGAGATGTATATCATGAATTGTATGCTCAGTATAAACAATTAACTGTGCAATATTTCAACGAGGTGGAGAGGTCTAAAAACAATGATGTATTTTTGAAAAATAAAATTAAATCATTAGAATTAGTGAATAAGAAATTGTTGTCTAATAATATATCTCTTGAAAATGATTATAAGTAAAAGGTATCCAAAAATAATTTTTGGAACAAAAAGTAGCTCAGTTAGAAAATGCCTTGCTTGAGAATGATTATGAAAAGGTAAAACAATTAAAAGAAAATGTTGTTGTACTGAAACTTGAAAAGGAGAAGTTTGCTGGAAAAATCATATCTTTAAAAAAGAATCTTTCTAATTTTGTTCATGAAAAGAATAATCTTGATGCATTACTTGGTAATGGTAAAGGTTTCTTTGATAAGACAAGAATAAGATATGATGAAGATAATAATATTAAGTTGTACAAGAATTTCTTTTTTAGAAACAATAGTAGTCATAATCGAAAAGCCAGTAACTTGTTGCATGAAAAAAAAGCCAGTAACTCTTATTCATCTATTTTTTGCTTTTACTATGGCAAACATAGGCATATTAGTCACTCTTGTAACGATCTTAAAATGAAGAAATTATAGGATAGATATGTTTGAAGACCAAAAGATCATACTACTAACCTTAAATGACTCAGAAAAATTTGGGTACCTAAATTGAGATAATACATCCTATAGATATGCTTTAAAATAGTGACAAGAGAAAATCAATGGATAGTTGACAGTGGCTATTCAAGATATATGATAGATGAAATATCACACGTCAACTGTATTGAAAGTAAAGATGGAGCTAATGTTGTCTTTACGAACAAAAACAAAGCAAAGATCACTGGAATTGGTAAAATCGGTGCCTCAGACTCTACTTTTATTGAAAATGTTCTCTAAATTGATGGTTTGAAATATAATCTATTGAGTGTAAGTTAGTTATGTGATAAGGGATATAGAATCACATTCTGTGGATCTCATGTAAAATAATTGATAAAGATAACGATAACGATAACGATAACGATAACGATAACGATAACAATAACGATAACAATAACGATAACGATAATGACAACGATAATGATAACGTTGTGTTTGTTGGTCCTAGAAATCATAATATATATTGTGCTCAACTGAAAGACTTGTCTTTTCAAAATGTTAAGTGTTTTGTTTCTCTAGATAAGGACTTGTTAATCTAGCATAGAATATTTGGGCATGTTAACATTGGCATTTTATCTAAATTGTCCAAGAATGAATTAGCAAGAGGTCTACCAAATTTAAACTTTGAGAATAATCAGGTTTGTGAAGCATGCTTAAAAGGAAAACAAGTTAGAAGTAGCTTTCCACCCAAGAATGTTGTATCTACTAACCGACCACTTGAGCTTATTCATATGGATTTATTTGGTCTTACTAGAACTGTAGCACCCCACTCCCGCCAGACCCGAACCTAATATCGATGGTGATATCTGAGCCCGCGTCCCTCGAGGTTGGCGTACTAGAGCACTCAAATCCGTTCATGAATTCCGTAAAACAATTTCGTACTTTTTGAAAGCAAACGAGTGCACAGAAATCATTAAACAATTTGGGCTCGCAATATGAAAACATTTTCGATCAAATACTATTTCGATACTCACATTACAATTATAACATTTATCAATTGGGCCCACTAAAACAACAGTACTAATCTGCAGAATTTGCAGAGTTACAAATTTCCATACAAATCAGAAAGACTCAAATGCAGACGTAAAATTGATCCCGATCCCAACTCTAACTCTCTTGCCATAATCATACTCCCGTTTGTCTAACAGGGTACTCTTCAATTTCCTGTAAAATAAATGCAATGTTGGGTGAGTTTGCGAACTCAGTAAGAAACCATCATCGATGATTCACTCAACTCATGCATATCGCAAGCAATTTACAGATTCAGTAAATTACACATTTAATGTCACCATATGAAAATTAGCAGGTTCTCATGTAATCACGGGACTCAGAACTTTGCAATTCAATTATCATCTATTCTTTTCCCATTTATTTCCATTTTTTATTCCGAGTTGTGACTGAGCGCTTAAACAGTAAACACGTCGTAGGGGTAGGAGAGCCCTCTGGGTATGCACTA
>JANJEY010000007.1:58760388-58771265 GCA_024703695.1 Erythroxylum cataractarum
GCCAAATGAATGTTCAGTCAATAATACGCGGTAAAATCCTGTCTCAATTTACCAATATAACCTTCCCATCGGTGACGAGATGTTACAAGAACTCATAGTTTTAGTGGTAAACATTATGATTATGTTATAATAGATAATTATTCTAGATTTATATGGGTTTATTTCCTAACAAATAAGGATGATGCTTTTGAAAATTTGAGAAGTTTTGCAGAAAAATTCATATTGAAAATGGATACTACATTTCTTCAATTTGTAGTGATCATGCAGGAGAATTTGATAACAAAAAATTTGAAGATTTTTGTGATGATAATGATATTACTCACAATTTTTCATGCCCAAGGACTCCTAAGCAGAATGAAGTTCTTTAGAAAAAAATAAGACTCTTATTGATATGGCCATAACCATGCTGTGTGAAAGTAGTCTACCTCATGGCTACTGGGTAGAAGCTGTATCTATTGCTTGGTACATTCTGAACAGGTGTCTTATAAGACCTATTCTCAAAAAGATCCCTTATGAGTTGTAAAAGGAAAAAAGCTAAATGTTATGTTGCCTACTTTTGAGCTTTTGGTTGCAAGTGTTTTGTGTTGAATAATGATAAGGACAATCTTAGTATATGTTTTGGATACAACACTATTACCAAAGGATTTAGAGTCTATAACGAAAGAACTAAGAGGATAAAAGAATCAACACATGTAGTATTTGATGAAGTACTACCCTCAACAACAATTATTGATTCAGATGATGAAGAGCATCCTTTTATTCCTAATGATACGCCAAAAATTCAAACTGCACCAGTAATGCCTTCAGATTCACAAGATTAAGAAGGTCCTTCAGAAGCTAGGATAGAGAAAGCTTCTTCTCCAAGTACACCTCAACAAGCTCCTATATTGGAAATGACACCAGATGCTCATAGCAAAAGGACATAAAGAGAATGAAGAGGTCTTGATACACTTCAATATATTTTGGGAGACCCTTCAGAAGGACTTAGAATTAGAGAATCTGTCAAAAATAATTATGTTGCCTTTGTTTCACAACTAAAACCAAAAACTGTTAAAAAGACACTTGATGAAAATTGGACTTCAACTATGAAAGATGAACAAAACATATTTGAAAGGAATCAAGTTTGCAATAGGATGCCTTATCCACAAAACAAGCTAATTATTGGAACTCATTGGGTTTTTCGAAACAAACTTAACGAAAATGGTAAGGTGGTAAGAAATAAAGCTAGACTTGTAGCTTAAGGTTATAACCAACAGGAAGGTATTGATTTTGATAAGACTTATGCTCCTGTTGCTAGACTGGAGTCTATTAGAATTTTGTTTGCTTTGCATGTTATAGAATTTTTAAATTGTTTCAAATAGATGTCAAAATGGATATATTAACGAATAAGTGTTTGTTAAGCAACCTCCAAGATTTGAAGACACAGACCATCCAGATTATATGATGAAACCAGCAAAAGCTTTGTGTGGTCTAAAGCAGGTCCTCGAGCATGGTATGACAGGTTGAGAAACTTCCTACTTGAGAAAAAGAAAAAGTAGATAAAACCTTATTTATAAAAAAGGAAAAATGATTTACTTATAGTTCAAATATATATTGAAGACATAATATTTGGTACTACTAATCCATCTTTATGTGAAGAATTCTCAACTTTAATATAAGGGGGTTTGAAATGAATATGATGGGTGAACTATCCTTCTTCCTTCGTTACAAATCAAGCAAACAAAAAAAGGAATTTAATCAGTCAAGACAAGTACATAAAGGAACTTATAAAGAAATATCATTTTAAAAATGTTAAACCTATAGGAACTCAAATGTATACTGGAACTAAACTTAATAAGGATGAAGCAAGCTAAGCTACTGATGAAACAAAATATAAAGGAATGATTGATTCACTTCTATATCTTATAAGCTCAAGACCAGATATTATGCTTAATGTGTCTTTGTGCACGGTTTTAGTCAAATCCTAAAGAAAGCCATCTTCAAGCAGTTAAGAGAATTTTTAGTTATCTTCTTGAAACTATAAACTTTGGGCTATGGTACCCAAAAATAGATTCATTTAACGTGGTTGGCTACCGTGATGCAGATCATGCAGGTGATAAAGTTGACAGGAAAAACAAAAGTGATTATTGTCAATTCCATAGTGAATGTTTAGTCTCTTGGTCCTGTAAGAAACAAAATTACACAAAACTTTCCACATTTGAAGTAGCATATATAGCAACTGCTAGCTGTTGTGCACAAATTTTGTGGATGAAACATCAACTCTAAGATTTTTCTCTAAACTTTAGTCATATTTCAATATTGTGTGATAACACAAGGGCAATTGATTTATTTAAAAATCTAGTGCACCATTCTAGGACTAAACATATATCAGTTAAACATCATTTTCTTAAAGATAATGTTTTAGAACGAACAATTGAATTATTGCGTTTTAATACTAAAAATAAAGTAATCAACATCTTTACTAAGCCACTTTTAGAAGATATATTTTGTTTGTTAATAAAAGAGTTTGGTATGTGTCGATTATCAGACATCTAACTTTGTTCAAAGATTTTATGCTACTTCTTTTGCAGATATTAATAGGCTCCTTCTAATGTGCTACATAGAAGGCTCCTATCAATTTAAAAGAGGAAGAGTGACATCATTCAGAGATTGCAATTACTAAATGATGTCATTTTAGTTTTTAAAAACACGAGTGCAGTGTTGTCAGATTGACAGAAGATACATAAATGATCACACCTTTGGAAACGTGTGTGCTCTTTCATCTTCACACAAACCTACTCTTAGAAATCATTTAGCATACTTCGAAATAGTTCCTTCCTATATCTTATCTTCATAGTCCTTTGAAGCTCATTCTATCTCACAGCATTCAAACTCCTTTCTCAAATATCTTCAGAAATTTCTAGCATCCTTTATTTTTGAAAATGGCACGAACAAAATCAAAGGGACAAAAGAAATCTTTGAAACCCACTACTAGCCATGGAAAAACCCTATGCCATGAACAACCTTTTGAAGCCTTTGATTCTGAACCTTCTAGGTGACCTACACTAGAAACAAAAAAATCCTATTTTAAACCCATAGCTATTTCTTTTGTAAAAAAGCCTCAATTTTAGAGCAATCCAATAGAAGACATCCTTATATATATATATGGTACAAAAAAGAAGAATATTCCTTCATCATCACCACTAAAAGATTTAGCTTTCAATTCATCTACTAAACACCATGAATTAAAGACTAAACGGAAACATGATTCTAAGTCTAATGAAGAAAGTCCAGTTTCTAACAACCCAAACCCTAGCTCATCAGAAGAGGAAGAAGAAAAAGGAGAGGAAGAAAAAGAATCTTCTAGTGAAGCATACTCTTGTAAGGAGAATTTATTGTAAGGGGGATTTGACTAGAAAGGTAAGATTCCTCTCTCCTTTTCCATTTTCAAGACCATTCTCTCCTTTATTTACTCCTTCACCTTCACTTTCACCTTCACCACCACCAAAGCATAAGCCTATTCTAACTCTTAAAATCTCTTCACCTAGACCATCATCAATACCTTGACCTAGACCTATTATTCAAAGTTTGTTCGGAGAATGTTGGATCATCTTTAACAATGATTCAGAAGAAGAACCAGTTTGTTTGGTCAGACAACCACGAACTAGAGGAGGTATAGTATAGGTTGTGAAAGAGCTTGTAGTTGAAAAAGGAAAGAGCTTTGTCGATGAACCAATATAAGTAGAAGCATCTTTAAAAGAAGGAGAGAAGAAATAAGAAAAGGGAAGGCTCCTATTCATGAAGCATCAAAAGAAGATCCTATCACTCAGGAAGAATCTCTCTTTGAAGAAATTCCCAAGGCCAAAGATCCAAGTAAAGGAAAATTTATGTACAACAGAAAGGAGAGCCTTCGACACCTCAAAAAATGTTTCAATCGATGGAAGCTAAAGCAATACAAAATGCGTTACAAGAAAAAAAAAGTGGTAACTGGGCGCATTCTACCTCCTATATTGTTTGATAACATTGATATTCCTATTTTCCCTTACTTTCTCTTTGTTGGATGTCATAATTTCTTAAGTTTGAATGAGACTGTCTATGATGAGTTGGTTTGTTCATTTTATACACTTACGAAAAAGGAAGTTACAGATGGAAAGTTGGCAATTATATCTTGGGCGCGTGAATGTGAAATTTTGTTTACTGAAGAAAATTTAGGAAACTCGCTAGATATGTCCCTCATAGGCAGAACTAACTTCCTTTGGCATAAGTGAGATGTGGTTAATCTTAATTTGGGAGAAATTGTGGAATTTATTTGTCTTCACATTGAGAATACACAAGATGGCAGACCTTGGTGTAGAGAGTTGGATGTACTGCCACAATGCCTTACATTATTATCTGCAACTTCAATCTTTCCAAGAAGTATTTTGGTTGAACAATGTAGTCTATTGGACACATATGTTGTCTACAATTTGTTAAAAGGTAACTGAATAAACCTCCCAGCCATGATTATGTATTTTATGTTGGACAAGGGCAATTATAAGAACACTGCTGGATGCTTGCCATATGAAATGTTGCTTACTAAGATATTTGCCTATTATGATGTGTCTTTTGACAATTTTGGAATGGTACGAGGCTGCTAAGTTTTTTTATCAATTCCATTTCAATTTGGGTATAAGCTGAACGATAATGTGTGGGTGGAGAAGAAAATTGAAAGGATAGCAGATTTCTTGGGTCCTGCTCTAGAGAAACATGTTCTTGTCACTCCTCAAAATGCAACCAGTATGGTCATTCAACAACAGCTGAGGGATATTCAACTCAATCAGGAAGAGATGAGTGGTCAGATAAACAAAATGCAGGATCATATGATGTGTAGATTCTTCTCAGAACTCGTATTGAATCCCTCAAGGAATATTTCCGCTAAAGAACATACTTTCTTTAATATTTTTTATGAATAACTTCTGTTAATGATTCTTACATTTGAATATTTGTGCTCTTTTATAATTACATGGTCATTTTGCTTACTTTATTCAGTTCTCACCCTTCCTTTTTGATAATGACAGAGGGGAAGAGTAAAAGAGATATATTTTTACTTTGATATTTTTGCTTTGATATTGCTAATCTTTTGCTTTGATAATTTTGAAATGTGGAATCTGTTGATCGATTGATGAACTTGCCTATGTTGTTGAAATGATATATTGTCAAAATGCTCTTATGATATGCCTAATATGTCCTGATAGATACTTAATATTCATATGCCAAGTTTACATATAAAGAGTATAGGTATTTTTTGAAATCCTTCATTGTTACTTAAATCCTTTGAAAAATATATCTATTTGCTTGTCATTGTTAAAAAGGAGGAGATCGTTAGCTTAAGGCTTTTAAAATTAACGATTTTGATGATAACAATCGATAATATTTAGTTACATTTCAAAATTCACATTTATTTGATTAGATTATCTCATTTATTCAAAAAGACAACGATATAAAAAAGGGAGTTATATAAGTTAGTTATTTGTTTAGATGAAGAATGTTTAACAATTTCTATTATGTAAGAACCATCTTAACGACCTTATTTGAACAATTAGAAATTGTTCTACAAAATCCAAAATGGATAAGCTCTTATCATCTTTGTACAGACGAAGGATGCTTTTATTCATATGATTCGATAGTCAGCTCCGAGATATAGTCAAATATTTATCTTAACATCTGAATACTTGAAGATATTGTCAAAGGTGATATCGAAGTTGTTTTAGAAGACTCAAAGCAAATTTAGTCAGTTACTGATATAATTGAAGCAACGACTAGTTGAAGAGAACTTAGTACTGCTGCCATCTACAACTAAATTTAAAAAGAAACTAACTTCCGTCAATACAAAATAATGTAATAGTATAAAGTAGGGATCGTTCCCACGGAGAATTTTTAACAGTAAATTTTAGCGAGTTTAAAACTAAAACAAATAGGGGGATTTGGTTCACATACCTTAAGAAATTAGAAATAACAAAAATCAGAAATTAACAAAAATAATTGAATATGAAAAATTAAGAGACAAACCTTAGTTTCGGGTCGTCGATGTTATCACGTTAAAATGGATCCTCGATATAAAACTTTAGTCATTAATAAACATTCATTGGGGGATGTTTTCTCTTAAGTGTAAATAACTAAAAACATATATCCTAATATTCTTATTAAACAACAACCTAGATACGATCGTAGATTCAACTGAATAATAGCTTTAAGAACCAAGAAACCAATGAACAAGATAATATATGTACGACTTGCAATTAATTAAGATGAATATCTTCTTAGAATTTCCGACTCTAATATAAAGAAAGTAATTGTAACATCCCATTACTTGTAGGAGGGTTAGGATAGTAAATGTGAGTGATTAATGAGAGGCTTAAAAATGCTTCTTTATGCTCATGCATAATATGCCATACACTTATACATGAATAGTCAATTTATCTGCACATGAAAATAATTGTACATACATTCATGAATAATTTCGAGTATAATTGGATTGATTTGTGAATTTTTGAGAATTATGAATGTTTTACATGAAAAATATTAGTGATTAGTGGGGTATGGTATTTGTGAATTTAGGAGAAATTAGGAAATTTTTTTGAAAGAAGTTTTGGAGATAGTTGCATTGTAAAGATGAAAGTTAAGGGAGTTAGTTTCAAAAGAAACTAAGTTAGAGTTTAGGTAGTGGGAAAATGATAAGTATCACTTAGGCTTTTGCACTCTTGCTAGAAGTAGGTTACTATTCTTGGAGAGGTGACATGTTAAGTCTTGTCTAAGTTCCTCCTTCATTATGATCTTCTTCAAATTTGTCTTCCCATACACAGAGTTTTCCATCAAATACCTTCTAAGAGACTTATATGCTTTTCCTTTCCTTCACCAAATC
Organism: Erythroxylum cataractarum; assembly: GCA_024703695.1. Classification (NCBI taxonomy): domain Eukaryota; kingdom Viridiplantae; phylum Streptophyta; class Magnoliopsida; order Malpighiales; family Erythroxylaceae; genus Erythroxylum; species Erythroxylum cataractarum. The sequence goes on from JANJEY010000007.1 coordinate 58,767,269, forward strand.
TATTTTGCCATTTGTGTCCTCTACCTTAAGAAAAAAAACCAGAAGCTGGTCACTGTACTAAGTGGAGTACATAAAACGTGTGAAGTTTAGGGCTTGAAGATTTTGGAGTTTTCAGCAGGTAAGTTGTGAAGAAATCCTTTAGAGTTGGGGATTTGCGAAATAAAGTTAATAAGTTACTGTCGTTTGCATGAAAAATGGCATTTACGTGTTTGTTCATAAATACTGTGTTTTTGGGGGATGAAAAATCTGGTTATAGTGTTAATTTAGTGTTTTGAACGATCATGAGCGATTGGGTGTTGTAAAATATTGAAAGGTTGAAAATCTGGAAAATGTTCACTGAGTGTACTTTAGTCTGCTAACCATAACGTTTCCTCTAGTTGCTCAAGCAAGAAGATTCTTAATTTGGATTAAACTAGAGATATATGACTACATTTCTTATGAAGACATCGAATTTCAGTTCCATCTCTAAAAGTCTCAAAATTTCATGAAGTTATGAAGTTGGTCTAGTACGTCGGTGTGTGAATGGAAAATTCGTCTTCGAACTTTAGGGGAAATTTTGGGATTGATATAAAGAGATTTTAACTAAGATACCTTTTAGAAAGTTGTTGATCATTCTTTTATCTTTCCAACGAGACATTCTGGGGACATTCTGGGGAAGAAATGAGACGGAAGAAATGAGAAGGAAGAAATGAGACAGGAAAAAATGAGACGGAAGAAAATGAGACGAAAGAAATTAGACGAAAAAAATGAGACAGAAGAAAATGAGACGGAAGAAAATGAAATGCAAGAAATGAGACAGAAAAAAGTGAGACGATAAAAGTAAGATGATAGAAGAAAGACGATAAAAGTAAGACGATGGAAGTAAGACGATGGAAGTAAGACGATAGAAATAAGATGATACAAAAGTAAGACGATTGAGGAAAAAAACAGGTTGGAGTCTTTTGGTCATAACTTCTTCTCTAGACATCCAAATGATTTGATTCTTAAACCGTTGAATTCTTAAGACATTGATATACATCTCCACTCAAGAATCATAGCCCTATGAAATGAATTGAAAAAGATTAAGTGAAAAAGTAGAACAGGTACAGTGAGGGTACTCCTAAATAGTATGAATTGGTGTTATTCTACTAAATATACTTCAGTATTTTGATGATATTTTGATCTTTAGGATTCCAATTGAGGTGATTTTTTATTTGGAGTAAATTAGAGAAATAGGGCTACAAATATCATGAAGAAGTTAAATCTTGATTCAGTTTCTAAGGTGTTCAACTTCTAGATGGAAGTTGTATATAGTAAATTATTTTTGATTAAGAACAGTCTGAAAATGTTTAAGGTATATTTTCCATATTACTAAACCGAATTGAGTGATTTTGGTATAAATGGAAAGATAAGATATATAGGAACACATTTCTAGAAGAGAGTATGAAAAAATTGATCAACTTCACTTTCTAATTGAATACAAATAGTAGACCAAAAGTGTGTGATGGAAAAATATGAAGGGATTGAATGAAAAATGAAATGCAATTTTAAAGGTTTTAGAGAGGCATACACCTAAGTATAAATAGTACTTAGATGAGTTTTGATATAAGACTGATAATATGATGAGAATAAGGGAAAGATACTCAAGATTGTCATGAACATGCATTGTACATATTGTATTTACACACTTGTGCATAAAGGAATGCTTATAATTGTGCAATTATTAATATGTGTGCATCATGTGTTTGGCATATTGATTTGCAGGATAAACATCTGCATTCAAAATTTTCTAGATTATTGAAGCTAGTGCTAATCTGAAGCGTAATGTGAGTAGACCGAGATGGTCTCATTTCATTGTTTGTTTTGTTTAAATTTTGTATTAATTAACTATTGGATGATGTTATGAATGTGATTGATTGTGTTGGTCTCCGGACAGAAGGTCCGATGAATGTGATGTATGAATAAAATATTGAAGTGCTCCTTGTATGTGAATTGGATGAAATATGTGATACATAACTTGGTTGTTAAATGCCAAACTAAGGTTCGATGATATGGGAATGTGAGTGAATAGAAATATGCAAATGTAATTGATGCATTCTATGTCATAAATGCATGAAACATAATGGTTGTTCTGACCAGAGTAGCCACTGATCAGAGCTTAAAGCTCAACGAGTGGAAATGAGCCTCGAGTTCAAAGGTGATTCAGAGCCTCAGGCTCAACGTTTAACCAGCCCTATATGTGACAGTTATCAATGAGCCCTATATAGGACAGTTATCAATGAGCCCTTTAAGGGACATTATAGGCACTCGATCATTAAAAAAAAATAACAAATGAAAAGTGGATCTCATGTGCACTGCATATGCATAATTGAGTGATTAAATTGTATTGAATGTGAAGTGTGAAATGTGTAATGATGTGAATTATATGTTACGTGATTGGGTGAGCCATCAGTGATGGTCACTCATTGAGTTCTCAAAACTCACTCAAAATTTGCAAATATTTTTCAAGATTGAAAGAATACCTCGTTAGGCAAACAGAAGTATACTTACTGCCTATAATGGAAAAGATATAGATCGGGATCAGTTTGTGTCTGCATTGTACTTCTTTGTTTTCGTATTGAATTGTGTTTATTCTAAAATTTTTGTATCGAATAATGTATTCAGAAATTTTCACACAATGTGTATACAAATGTATTTATGTTGTAATGTAAAGACATTATGATCAAAGTGTTTTGTTTTTGTAATGGGCCCCAATTGGCTATTGAAATCTTATTGATTGTATTGTGTTGATTGAAAATGTTTATAAATGAAAACGGGCCTAAAATTGGTTATTATTTTCGCATATGTTTATTGTTGTTTCAAAAAAATATTTATACCAAATTTTGAATGATTGAGTGACTAGGATATCTCTCACGATGTCGGGCACGTGTCTTGCGGGGGTGGGGTGCTACATTGTCCCTAATGATTTAATATCGCTAGTTGCCACATGCGACTTCAAATATAACTATTACATATCGTATTCAAATTCTAGCAATGGATTTTCATGAAAAAATATTAAATAGAGCATCAAATGTACTATTACACAATACCTAATCATTAATCTCAAGATAACATAAATAGTCTGAAATAGAGGGAAAGAAAACAATACATAATGACATATGCTTAAATGTGCTCCTCGGCATCGATTATACCTCCGAACCGGATTCAAGTGGGTTAGCATTCCATCTTTTCCATCAAACTCCAAGAATTAGTCAAGAATGTCTCCATCATTGTTAAAAACCAACTAGAATTGAAAAAGAATCAGATTTCGTTGTTTTTCTACACACAAACTCCATCAATTTTAAGAATGCCCATTTTATAGTTGACAATTGACTAAAGATGAAGAGGAATGAGAGTTTTCGGTTCTACCTAACCTCTCCTCTCATAATCCAACCAGCTTCTTAGATGATTTTATGGTAAAAGTTAGCTTGAAAGGAATGGGATAGGTGGCTTAAAAACTGAAGAGGAAAAATGATGCATCTGCTCTCCTTTTTTCTTGTCCAGCCGCCATACCTTTGATTTTTGTTTTAACCCTCCTATTTTATTCACCAATCGACTCACACATTTTATTCTCTAAAACTCGCACACCCTTTTATCATCACACCTTTTTCATTTGTATCTTTAAAAGCCAGGTTTTTTAAGGAAAATGGGACAGCAGTTGCACTATCCCCCTCTCCTCCCCTTTGTCGTCACACACACTTCACTTATATTAAAAACTAGGTTACAATCATGTGATAAATGGACAAATGTCAACAATCGGATACCTAGCTTAATTCTTTTGGTAGTGTACTTCATGTTACAGTCGTGGTCTCATGGCTATAACATTTAATTAATGTAACATTCCGTTACCAATGTGAAGGACATATTGGTAATTTGGATGGTTTAGGTCTGGATGCATTTAGAAATTGATTTGCGTATGCATTTATAGCCTCTATATTATTGATAATTGTTCATGATTGCACAAGCATATGTATGTACA
>JANJEY010000007.1:58779335-58794823 GCA_024703695.1 Erythroxylum cataractarum
TAACACAATAAGTAGATGATCACATGTGTGTTAGGTGGTTAAAATGTACTATAAATAGAAGGTTGAACTTGATGTAAAATACACCATTTTTTCATAAGAAGAATTCTCCTCTCTCAAATATTCTTCAAATTTAGTTTCGTTTTTATAACAGATATAATATTAAGTTCTTCTCTCACGTTTCATTTCGTTATAAACTCTATAATAATATTAGGTTTCGTTTTATTCCATCAAAGCCGTTAGTCTAACCGTCGTCGTCGGAGCTCAAAAGGTGAAAACCGCCAATTGCGGAGGACTCTAGCCGGCAAAATCTTTTAGACCATCGAGCTTTGTAGAATAGACGGTTTCTGCAGTTAGCTATTCAAACTTGCTAGACTATAGCCGTTGAGTTGCTATTTTTGGACTATTTCTTTTGCGCTATGGACTTTCGTGTTAAGGAGGAGATTCTAGAAGCGTCGGAAACGCCGGCTCCGAACAATGCAAAAGTATCCGTCGATGTCATCGAACTTAGTGATAACAGCAGCACCAGTAGCAGCAGCGAGTCGGACTCTGATGATGAGATTCTCGACGGTGGTTTCTTTGAAGGAGGCTCGTTTACCGGCGACGGAGGCTCTAGAAGGAAGTCGGACGAATTTGGAGTGGCGTTTCCGGTAGGGTTTCTCGCTCCGCTGCCGACGGCGGCGGCGGCGGCGGCGGCGGAGGTGATTCCGCTCGCAACATCTGCGGCGAATGGGAGTGTGAGTGTGGCTACCCAGAGTTGTAAGCAGTTTTGGAAAGCTGGTGACTACCAGGGTGCTCCTTCTGGTGATTGGGTTTTAAATTCCGGTAATCCTTTAATTTGGAAATTAATTGCTCCTTTGAATATTACTTTCAAAATCCCAAGAAACTGATTTTCCGTTTGCATGGGAATTTAAAAGATGTCGTTCTTAATGACAGAATTGTCAACTCTTTATATTGCAATTTATGTGTTCGAAATTTATCGGTTTCTTTTAGTTTTGCTTTGAATGTCGGTTCATGGTTTCTGTGACCTGAGAATGCTGATGCATTTGTGTTTGTATTGTCTAATGACTCAATGAGCGTGCGTTCTTACTTTTAAAAAATCTATAGGTGGCATGGATCATGTCAGAGTTCATCCAAAGTTTCTACACTCAAATGCAACAAGTCATAAGTGGGCGCTTGGTGGTAAACAATTATAGTTGATCTCTTAGATTGAATGATTTGGTAATTGGTTGTAAGATGTTTGACCTTGGTTGATTTGAGTTTTTAGTTTCTAAGCTACGTATTGCTTTGATTTGCAGCTTTTGCTGAACTTTTAGACAATTCATTGGATGAGGTACTACTTCTGGAGAAAATCATTATGCTGCTGATGAAAATTTCTCTTGGGATTATATGATGGTTTATTTATTTGATTTCAGGTGTGCAATGGAGCTACGTATGTCAATATAGACGTGATTACAAGTAAGAAGGATGGTAGCAAAATGCTGTTGATAGAAGGTGAAGTTTTATAAGTTCTAAATTTCTATTGCTAACACCGTGGACACTATTTTCCATACTTATTACAATTTACAAGCAGCTCTTCAAGAGCTTATTCTATTTTCTGAAATAGCTTTTGTATTTTTCTTCAGATAATGGTGGTGGTATGGATCCAGAAAAAATGCGGCATTGCATGTCTTTGGGTTATTCTGCCAAAAGCAAATTAGCTAACACCATTGGGCAGTGTAAAGATCTATCATTGTGGAGTAGCTCTAGCTGAGTTTTAATTTCCCTATTTTGAGGTTTTTTATTTTGTTTACTCTCATCATCAGATGGCAATGGGTTCAAGACAAGTACCATGAGGCTGGGAGCAGATGTCATAGTATTCTCCAGACATTGTGGAAAAGATGGAAAAAGGTTTCTGCTCTGTATGATTAACAATTATAACTTTGTATTATTTTCACAATTAATAGACTGGAAGTGGTACTTGTAAAATTCTAGGAACTTGAAACAAGCAATGGCTTGATTATAGAGCCCTCCAATCAGGCATTTCTGTTGTAGCTTTAATCCTTTTGAAGAATATTTTGGAGGTGCTTAATTGCTATACTACTCATGTATAGAGGAAATCAATTGATATTGCCAACTGGTGTTTCTATAACTTATTATCTTTTGATGAAAAAAAAAAGTCAACGTAGCCAATACACAAGGCTCCCTGCTTTGCGGAAGTCTAGGGAGGGTCATAATGTATTCAGCCTTACCTTTGTATTTTTAGAAAGAGGCTTCCGTGACTTAAATCTATAACCTTATGGTCACAAAAGAACAACTTTATCAGTTCCTATTACCATCCTACTTTTCTGTTGGCTTTGCTTTCACTTTCAGTTTATTATCTATTATCTTTTGTTTGCATCAGTCTTATGCTTTACATCTCCTTTCTGCCATTTTTATTATTCGTTCAACTGAATGCTACTACATGATCTTGCGTTGCTTTTAGGCCTACACAGAGTATTGGATTGCTGTCATACACCTTTTTGAGGGGCACTGGGAAAGAAGATATTGTGGTTCCCATGGTAATAACTAAATGACTATATGAACATCATTATATGTGATCTAATTCCTGTTTCTTATTGTTTGATAATGTTACTGTGGCTCCCCTACGAAAAATTTCAATGCTTTATAGAAATAGTTGTGCTATGGTTGCAATCTATTGCGACAATTGCAGGTGATGCGGATGCAATTACAACTACTTGCAAAAATGGTCCGGATCACAATTATAGATGTAGTCTGCAATTTAAATCCTTGATTTTGAAGAATGGGAAGCTAGTTACCCGGAGCAAAGTTCTTGGCTTATAACTTTGTGCATTAACTTCCACCAGAATATATTGTAGGAACACTGCCTTGTGGGCATTATTTGATAGTATTCTTGATTGCAGCCTTGAAGAATTTTTTCACCCCTTCTGTGATTCTGTGATATGCTTCTGTTGCTTGATTTATGCCTGTATGGAGTTCTTCGGCAATATTATCTTCTGTTCTTAGATATGTGGGTGACAATGGAATCAGTGGCATTTAGGTTAGCCACAAATTAGTCTGAATTTTTTCCCTGCTCTTTGACCATGTACTTGTATCTGTATATTGATTGCAGTTTGTAGAATCTGGATCTTTACGTTTGACACATGCAGCTTGTGTTTAGTTCTTGAAGGATTGATGTGCAGGTTTATATTAATTGTCCTGCATTTCTAACCTTTGATTTGTTGGATTCTATGTGAAAAGCTTGACTATGAGAAAGAAGGGCATGGATGGAACAGAATATTACGACTCTCTGTGGATGAATGGAACATAAATGTAGAGACAATAGTACGATGGTCTCCGTTTTCCAGTGAGACTGACCTTCTTCATCAGGTAATTTTGGCACTTGAATTGCTCAAAATCAATCCTGAAATAGTTCTTTACCTTCTTGTATTGTGGACTGTAATTTCCATACTTATAGGTCATTCATACTTCTATTAAATTAATTCGCTTGTTATTGGTCCATGCATAGAAAGCTTGATACTAAGGTTTTTCAGCTATTTTGTCATTTTAACATCTTGATGATGTGGGAACTTGTGGAAGATTGTGGTTCTTCCATTGTAAACTTTGAGGAGCATAAAGTGGGAGGAATGTCAGCCAAAATAGCATTCCTCATGACCTCTTAACTTCAATGACTAGACACCTTGAATCTTGTTGATACTATGGATAATCAAATTCAGATACTGGCTTCCTAGCTGGATTGGAAGATTGAACACAAGAGTGCAAATTTCATCTACTTGTTGTGATGCACAACTTCTTTCTCTGTCGCTTGTCCAATTTAAACTTTCTCATTCTTGTTTTCTCTTTTTGTTCCAGTTATGCTAGTTATATGATATGTGTGACATGATATCTATGCGTGCATGGTAGACCACTAACCTCATCAATTTTCCTGCTCATTTTGCAGTAAGGATTTTTTACATGATGGCTTATATCTGAAGTGCTAGCTTTTCTATTTGTAATTAACCTGTTGTCTTTGTACCTTATAGTTCAGTCTGATGGCAGATCATGGGACCCGCATAATAATATACAATCTTTGGGAGGATGATGGAGGATTATTGGAACTTGATTTCAATGCTGATGATCATGTTCGTATCACATGAGTAACCTCCCATTTCTTTATAGTTTGGTCTATCTGTTAATCAACTCTAGATGTTCTTTTTCCTGAGGGATGTTCTAATAATTGTTGTATGAGTGCAGGATATCCAGCTGAGAGGCGTCAATCGAGAGGAGAAGAAAATACAGATGGCTTCAGAGTTTCCCAATTCAAAGCATTTCCTGACCTACAGGCACTCATTAAGGGCAAGTATCTAACTTGGATTAACAAGTTATTGTCTTTATCCTTCTGCAGATTACCTGACTATGGTTATGTTATCCTTGTTGACTGGCAGAGTTATGCCTCTATTCTCTATCTGAGACTTCCTCCTGGATTTCGGATTATTCTACGTAAAAAAGATGTTGATCACCACAATATAGTGAATGACATGATGCTGTCTCAGGAAATAACCTACCGACCACAGCCTGATGCTGATAGGCTTCCAAAGGACACAAATGTAATTCATTACATCTCTTTTCTACACAAGTTTGATCCTCTGTATATATTTTTAATTATTTTCATCTTCATGTTATTAGATGGCTGCAGTTGTAACTATTGGCTTTGTGAAGGATGCAAAACACCATATTGATGTTCAGGGGTTCAATGTTTATCATAAAAATCGTCTTATTAAGGTTTGGATGTTGGTTATTTATCTTTCGACAGAACTTCAGTTTGTACAATTTTATGCATTTTGGATTTATACATATATCTATCAGTAGTAATTAGTTGATATTAGTTTCCTTTTCTTATTTAATGAACCTCTGTTGTTTCTTCAGCCGTTTTGGAGGCTTTGGAATCCAGCAGGAAGTCATGGTCGTGGAGTCATAGGTATTTTTTCTTTTTTAATTTTCATCGCATCTTAATGGTTGTGTACTTACAATATCTTTTTGTCTCTGCTGATAGGTCTGTTAGAAGCCAATTTTGTTGAACCAGCTCACGATAAACAGGGTTTTGAACGCACAACTGTGCTTGCAAGGCTTGAGGCTCGACTAATCCAAATGCAAAAGAATTACTGGTTTGGTTACGTTATCTCTAGATGTTGAGCTTCGTTTGATTGGCTTTAGCTGTACATTAGGCTTAGTTATTTGACTCAGTTTGATGTCCAACTTGTAATTTTCAATCATTCCCATCTTAATCAGGTTCTCCCACTGCCACAAAATTGGCTATGCTCCGACGAGAAATAAGAAGTATTTTCAGGAATCTTCAGACAGAGGTGAGTTTTGGAATATTTCAGTAATCTTATGCTCTTCATAGTGCAGCAAATTCAGTGTTGTTACGAGTACAAATAGATGCCTATGTTTTCTAAAAAGACCCTTTCAGACATTTAATGGATATTTTTTCTTGGCTTATACAGAAGTTCATCTACACACATTAGCCCAGTCCAAGAAGCAAAAGACCATGAGCAGCAATGTATCTTCACCTTACTCTAGTAAGGGAAACAATAAAGAGAAGATGAAAACTCCATCTAAAAGAACCAGGTCTTCTGAATCATTTACAGAGGATGATAGCGACAATGAGGCTACACACAATGCTCTTCCTACAAGACGATCAAATGGTAGTAATTTGAAGGCTTCTCAGGAAAAGAAATCTTTTGACAGTAATGGGCAGCATAAAAATAGGTTGTCTTCACACTTGGAAGATAGTAGATCTCAACAGGATTGCATTTCAGGAGGGGAAAAAACTGGTCGAGCACTCAAACATTCAAAATCAAAGGTAGTTTCACATATTTGTAAAATTTTTACTAGCATTAGTCAGCTTTGCGCCATTTTCATGCTCCACAATGCAAGTGGTAACTTTTGAAGAAGAGGAAAGTTGTCCAAGTGTCATCCAATTATAAAACATTGTGAACTTAATCATTCAATAACAAGATGTTCACTACTGGGGTACATGTGCAACATTACATGCAGTAGTAGAAAAGAGAATAATTAACTTGTTTTACTTGACAGGTAGATGAACTTTATGACAATGAGCATGCTGCTATTGAATCTGATCAGATGATCATTGAGCAGTTGAAACAAGAAAACGAAGACCTCAGGGACAGGTGATTAATTTTCCTGTGTCAGTCAATTACTGTTCTCCACTGCCCTTAACAATCATTTTGTCTTTAGGTTGAAAAAACAAGGAGATGCCTTAGGGTGTGAGAAATGTAAATCTCTTGAGACACAGGTATTTGACTTATAATAACTTGATTTTTTTTTCATCATTAATGACCATATCAACTCTATGTACTCCTGATGTACTTCTGCTTGATATCAAGTTCCAAATAAATATGTTAGAATTGACCCTTTCTCCCCCTTCAAGTAAACTGGGGGGAGTATTAACTTTTGTGACTGAGCATAGCTTTCATTTGTTCCATCTTTTAAAAATATATATATACATGCTTCAGCTAAAAAAGATGCAAGAAAAAGTTGACGAATTGAACAAGGAGCAAGAGAGTCTCATCGACATATTCTCAGAGGAAAGGGAGAGGCGCGACAAAGAAGAGGAGAATTTGAGAAAAAGAAATCAGGTACTAATTCTATGTGCAAAAAAAACGATCACTAAAAAACTCAACTGGTTCATCGATGAATTGTTCAACTTTTTGGTTCAATTTTTAACTTTTAATTAATAATTCTTATAAACTAAAATAAATCAATTAATTTTCATTTACTAATCTTTTTTAATTAAACTTTAAATTTTTCGATAGGTAAGAATAATATTTTTCATTCATATTTCAAATTCTTTAATTTTATTCAATCTTTAGCCAGTTTTACAACGGTTTAATACTGATTGAACCTTTAAACTTTGAACCTCTTGTCTTATCGATTTAACTTTCGGTCTGATTTTTAGAACTTTGAAAAAAAGTGCTATCATTTTTATTTTCTAGCTCTATTTCTGCGTACTTGTCCTTTTTCTGGCTCTAACGCTTGCTAAAATTTTGTTATTTACCTGCAGGATGCGTCTACTACAATTCAAGAGCTGCTCAATAAGATTAGACTACTGGAAAGGATGAAGTCTTCTAACTATAAACCATAAAAACAGGCTCATCTATTAGGAGATCACTTCTTAATCCTGGATATCCTTATAGTAATCATCTTCGTTCTCTTCACAATCTATTATTACTATAGCTGTTCGGTTTTCATTTTTTTTATATGCAGTTCAACCATCGACTATCTGTTCTAACACGACCTGTTCTCATTTGATAGTTAACTCATCCAGCATTGATGTACAAAGAGAGAATGGCTGTGTATAAGGAATAGACATTGGAGATATTCGCTGCCTGATCATCACTTTGAACTGACCGACCCTACGCATTAACTAGTACGTAGTTGTCTAAATATGAATTTATAGAACAATGAAGCAATGCTTTCCAAGGATTAGCTTTTTGTATTATGTTTTTCCTTTTACGAATCTTTATCAGTTCCACTATCTATAAATAGGCTAGTATGGTTAAACATGAATATATGGTTGAAAGTTGAATTGCATCAAGGGGTACATGAAAATGTGATTACTTTAGTGGTTTTGTAAGTTGGGAGTGACCATTATTCAGCGGTGGGCGTTACTATATAAAAGAATTTCTTTTTTAAAAAAATAAAAAATGATATATTTTTATTATTTATGATATTATAATCACACCAATAGCCGCCTAAGGGTCACAAACCTTTCATAACTGACGGGGATGATGATAACTGATGTATGGAAACAAACTTTTAGCTTCTAATGTGCTTATTATTGTGCAATCTTTCTTTGGAGAGTATTGTGTAACTGATTTTTTGTGGTTATTAATGGTCAATTTTATTATAAATAATATTTTTATTTCATAAAATTGGCTAGTGAGAATGACTACTCATTGCCTGTGGTTAAGTGCTCTTTCTCGTAAGTGGAACTTAGGAATGATAATGAGTCAGGTCATATTCATGTCTTTGAGGCCTGAATGGACCTAAGATTCATAATTTAAGCCTAGCCTAAATTTGATCAGGTTTTAACGGTCAGAAGCTTGATAGGGTTAAGGCCAACTTTTTTTTCAATTTAAATAATTATTAAATTATTTTTATGTGATTAAAAATAATATATTAAAAATTTTGTACTTTCTAATTGAACCTAGAATGTCTCAACTCAAATTTAAATTTTTTAAAAAATGCTCAAACACAACCTGATATCTATTTAAAATAGGTTGAGTCTGTAATCAAATCAATAGGGCAAGAATTTAGAACCATGAGTACTCGCCAAATATTGTAGGCACTATTCTATCATCTATGTCATGATTAAGAGATGAAGAGATTAATAGCATTGATAATGAGGGTGTGGTTGGTTCGTACGAGAGAATGGTAATAGGAACGAGAATGAATATAGTAAATAATGAGAATAGATATTATCATTATAATTATGATGGTTAGTTAAGAGGAAGGAATGATTACTATTACAATTGATAGTGGTTAGTTTGTAAAAATATTAAGAAATAAAATTTTATTATAATTAATTAATTATATTTTAATTTATTATATTGTAACTAATTAAAAATATTTTAATTAATTATATTGTAATTAATTAATTACAATATTTTAATTAATGAATGAATTATATTTTAATTAATTATAATGTAACTAATTAATAAATTATATTTATATTTTAATTATTTAATTAATCACAATATTTTAATTAACGAATAATTATATTTTAATTAGTTATTTTTTTAAAATATTGTAATTAATTAATTAATATAATTGATTAATAATTACAATATTTAAATTAATGAATGAATTATATTTTGATTAATTATAATGTAATTAATTAATTATAATGTAATAAATTAATCAATAATATTAATTTACTTAATTATATATTAATTAATTCTATTTTAATTAGTTAATTGCATTTAATTAATTAGTATTAAAAATATCTTATAAAAAAGAGTCACTACTAAAAAATGAGTTTCATTCCTCTAATAACTAGAGGTGTAGAGGATTCCTTAAAAGTGGAATATTAAACTATCATCCCTATGATAATAATCAACAACCATTCACTCACTTTTCATTTCTTACCTACCTTTTCATGAACCCATCGATCAAGCACCCCATTAAATTTTGATTAAAAATTAATAACAAAATTTAGAAAATATGAACATTGCATAGGAACTAATCAACCGTTGTTTATATGATTACTCAATGTGACTTTTAATATTGAACTTATATAATTAAATTTAATTTGAATTAATAATTTATTATATAATTAAATTAAATTTATAATAAATTATTAATTTAAATTAAATTCAATTATTTTGATCCAGTTATCATATTAATGACAAAAACTGAGTTGTTTCCTAATTAGTGGCTTACATGTCTCCCTCCGGTGGGTCCAAGCCGTAGCTGGCACGGGTACTGAAAATGAAATCTAGGCAAGTCAACTAGGTAACAGAGTAGGATTCCATTTATGTACAAAAGAGGATGGACATGGACCACCAAAATAGATAAATACAAAAGATAACAACAAAAGATTACAGTGTTTGTAATTATAGAGGTTGAAGAAGAAGCTTGGCAGCCATGAAAGTGACCTTCAAGCTCTTCTTAGTGGCTTATTTATTAAAATCTGTTTAAGGATAAAGGTGACGAACATGAGCACCACACACGTTCATGGACAAAAGAGGTACTTCACCACTCTTTTCATGCACGTTCTAAATCTTCCCCATGTTAGGAACGTGGCTTGTCTTATCATTCTTTATTAAGCAACTTGTATACGCAAAGTACAAAATGTTGGACTCCAGTTATCCTTTTTAAGAATAGGCAGTATTCTTTTGTGTCTTAATTTAATTTTAAAATTTTTAAAAAATAATTTATAATTTTATAAAAAATCTTAAATTTTAATTTAAAAATGACAAAAAGTTCGCTTAACATATAAAATAATTTATAAATTCAAATTAAACTTGAATTAAGTTAATAATTTACTATAATTAACTAGAATAATCAGGCCGAGTTAAGTTTAATTGATTTTTAGTCAAATTGAAGAGTTATATGTATTTTATCTTTATTTTAAAAAAAATTTAATAAAAATGATTTTTATGAAATTAAAAATTACACGTAACTTTTTTAAATTTTATGTTATTTTTTAATTTAAAATCTTAAAGATGTAGTGTGTTATACTTAACTTTAACGAGACAATTTAAAAGGTCCCAAATCTTACATACTATCGAGATTCATGCTGATTATTGTCGTCGTTGTCGTCATCGTTGTTAATTTAGAAGGTTGTTTGGAGTTAATAACAACTTTGTGGATTCAACAAAATCCAAATAAAGCCAAGTTATGGTATTTGCAGCAAAGGCTTTGTTTTTATATATCAACTTGGCATTTAAGAAGAATAGAAATCAAACAAGTTCTTGATTACTTCAAACTCTATTATTCCTCGATCATGTCATTTGATTCGACCAAAAAGGAAGGAACAACGAAGGAAGCTTTGGCACATGTAAACAGGTATATTATGAAGCTGCATATCTTAATATTAGGTATCACATCGATCATAAACTCAACAGCTAATCTTAGAATTGCCAGAAAGCTAATGCAGATTGGAATAGCTGTGTATATATATCATATTGTATGGGTTGATATCTATATATCGATTGAGGAACGTTATAAAACTATCTTATACCATATTGAGTTCTTGTACGAAGATGATCACAAAGTTTTAACATTCTACATTTTGTTTTGACTCGCACACGAAAATATTAGATTAAGAAAATTTGAAGAAAAATATATTTTTTATGTTTATATATCTTAAATTAAATGATTAAAAAATAAATATTTTGTTTTAAAAATAAAATATATCATATTACTTTTAGTACTATTTCATTTAAAATGTTAATATTTTCTCTAATTTAATCATAAAATTAACGAAATGTTTTTATAATTTTAAAAAAATAATTTAGCCAATATTTTATATTTTCGATATTTGCTAGTCTGCTACATTTTATAATGCAATTAAAGCTTTATAATTTAAAGCTCAACATTTTATTCCCGAGCTGTAAAAGTGGGGGGGAGGTATATGTCGTTCCACTTTTGTCATTCCAACACTGTTTCAACTTATCTCATCCACATATTTATGTAGATCCCACATAAATGTGTGGATAAGATGACTTTGAACAGAGTTGGAACAACAAAAGTGAAACAGATGATCTGATCCCGAGAGCATGTCAGAAATTTAAGAACAAGTAAATGAGAATCTCCGCGATGAATTTAGTTGTCAGATGATTATGAAAATGAAGATTATAATGTAGTAATTTATTCACTAGTGAATCCATCAAACATCTTGTACAGTACATCAATTCCTACAAAGGAAGACTCTAACAGAACAACATACTTTGATAAGAACCAGCAGTTTTGCTGCATGAAACACCTAGCAGAAGTTGGAAAGTTAAACACAAAAGGCCTGTTTTTTAAGGTTTGTTTTGTGTAACTGTGTCACTAAAAGATACATAGAAACAGGAACTCTGGCTTACCCAGAATCTGATTTTACATATGAATGAAGTTGCAAAAAAGAAAACCTATAACAGAAAAAACCTCAAAGCCCAAACCTTATATGGAAGTCCTTGTGACTGCTTTCTATGACAAATTCATCAGAAACGGGCAAACCAATTAGCCCTAATCACGTTTAGATACAAACTAAAACATCTGGATCAGTAAATTGTATGCAGCAATTCACATCACCAGAGAAGCTTGAACTATGACAAACTTTGTGAAATTCATATCATCATCCTATGCAGCAATTCCTGAAACGAATAAAGACCA
This sequence comes from Erythroxylum cataractarum, assembly GCA_024703695.1. NCBI lineage: Eukaryota > Viridiplantae > Streptophyta > Magnoliopsida > Malpighiales > Erythroxylaceae > Erythroxylum > Erythroxylum cataractarum. Next base: position 58,791,216 of record JANJEY010000007.1, read on the forward strand.
CAAGCTTGTGAGTACATAAAGACCGATCATACTAATGGACGACTTCAGAAGAAAGAACAAGGGCAATTTTTGAGTATGAATGCAAAAAAATTAGGTAATGGGGCATCAAAAGCAGTAACAGACTCTCCTATACTTAATCTCCACATACTAATTAGGCATAGAATATGGTCTTTATTTGAAATCACAAAAGGCTTAATGATGGCAAGCTTACAGCTACATTCTTCTGGTACATAGTTCACCAAATGAAATATTTGCTAGAAACCAGTTCATTCTTCAGTAAATGGTAACGAGCAAGTTTTCCCATGATGTGAAGTCAGAGAGCATCTAATGCCATATGACTGCAGACCAAATGCCCTTTCAGCAATGTTGAACACAGACATCATGGAGCACTAAAACAAAAATACTGAATCACTGCATTATTCACCTAGCCACAATATTAACTAGAAAATTATAACAGACTTCTAATCAGAAGATTCAGTGCAATGGATCGCACTGCTTGACATTATTTTGTACAATAGGATACTCCATCAGCTCAGCCTGTTTGTTATTATCTTTAACAATCATATGCTAATGAAGTTCAAAAAAAGATGAAAAAGGAAGTATATAGGTTTCTATGTCTCATACAAGGAGTTGGTAGTTGTTAGCAGAGTTTAATTACCACTATTTGATTGTCTGTTGGCAACACTGTAACCGCCAATGTAACCAGCAGTGTTTCTTGTCATAACATCTGCATTTCCAAGCCCAAAGCCAAATGAGGCAGATCGCTCTATCTGTGAGGGTGAAGATGGCCAAGTGAGGTCTCCATAGAATAGACCATCATCATTGATTTCTGTATAAACTCTATCATAACCACCATTTGGAGTTCCACGAAATGCCAATGATGCAACACTTGACCCATTGTTTCTTCCATATCCTACCACTCCTAGACCAACATTGGAATTTGCATTACCATTACCAAGGTTGCCACTGCCATAGCTGGCACCAGCACCTCCAATTTGCCCAGGATGAGCTGTGGATCCCCAGAGTGCTCCTATACTGCCAAAGGAACTCATCCCTGAACTCCCACCCCCAGAAACCATAGCAGCATTAGAGCTGATGGAGTGTGATGATTGATTACTTCCATTAGCCCACAAACTTCTAGCAGTTGAACTTAACGCAGAATTATTCCCACCATTGCCTACGCCATACACAAATGGACTATCATACCTGCTTGTATTTCCGTTCAATAAAGGGCTCAGTTTTCCATAGCCAAGGTTCAAAGAAAGGTTTGAATTTTCTCCATAACTTGTACCCAAACCCTGCTCCAAATTAACACCTATGCCATAACCAGCACCATATGGAGAAAAGCCACTGCGACCCATAGTAACAGGACTAAACCTACCATCCATTCTAGTTCCATATCCTCCCCCTGCATTTGAATTGTATCCTTGAGTGGAACCATTGAGAAGGCTAGTGACTCGACTAGGACTACTGTAATTAAATACACCAAATTGGCCTCGAGTTGGCCCAGGAGATAATTCTTTGGGTACAGCTAGCTTTACCTCAACCATTTTACCATTCAGTTCATGAAAATTTTTGAGCAACACTCTATCAACTGCTTCCTCCGAGTCATAAGTAATAAAACCAAAACCTCTTGGCCTTTGTGTATAGTGATCGTACATGACCACAACATCTGTAATTATGCCAAACTGATCAAAGTACTTCTTAAAATCACTCTCTGTGACCGTTGGTGCTAAACCTCCTACAAATATCTTCTTTGTGCGTGCATGACCAGGTGATCCATAGATGCTGTTAATGTTTTTGTTCAAAAGGTTCTGATCATCCCTAGGAACTGCCTTCTTTGCCTCAACCTGAAAGAGAAAGCGTAACAGTGAAAACAGACACCATTACAGATGTTTACAAAACCAAGCTCACAAATTGCGGAGCTCTTAGTCCAACATTTATTAGCAAACCAAAACCACAAAAGTCTGTGTTTGCAATGTAAGAATAACATTTCATAAATTGGAAACTGAATATTAAAAGCATGCTTCTCAGTATTTTCATCACAAACATTGTCAAGATCTGTATTAACATAAGAGAGACTAAAAATGTTTTAACTTTCACTCTTTACATAATCCTTCACTGATTTTCTCCAGTTCCCCGTTTAGTTAAGCTATTGATTCAGTATTTCAACAAATAATCTACTTTTCTGAGAGACTTCTTCTGTTCATTCTCAACAAAATGATAAAATGGAAGTAAATAAAATTATGGCATCTAAACAATTAAAGCCAGTAACCAGTAACATGTCAATGATAAGAAAACAGTTATCACTATCATTATTCCGAATTCAAATTATGAGAATTTAACCTACAACTTACGTTTCTACCATCTATGAGGTGCTTTTCCATCACAACTCTCTCGGCAACACCAGGATCAGCAAAAACAACAAAACCAAAGCCACGTGCACGTCCAGTAGTCCGATCCTTCATTATTACAGCTTCATTGACTTCTCCAAAAGCCTGAAAATACTCCCTAAGACGATCTTCATTAGTGTCCCAGGAGATACCTCCGATGAACAACTTTCCAGGCTCCATTTCCATTCTGCATATGAATCCCAACAAGAAAAATTCCATCAAACAAGAATCAGAACAACTATATAAACACTTAAACGATCATATCAACACAGGAACATGTTTCAAACCAATCAAACGGATCTAAATGGTGACACATAATTGATTGCTATCAAAATTAATTACAACAAACAGATATACTTCAGACAACACAAGGCATAATCCAAAGTTGCCAGAAACAATCAGATACATGATAGCATAATGCAGATTAAATTAAGAAAAAAGGAAATACCTGTCAAAAGAAACAGAAGAAAAACTTTGGAGATATATACTCTTAGATATCAGAAATGGGTACTCTTGGATTCAATCCAAACGCATATGCAACCTCTCACCGATCAACAACAACAACCCAGGATTCCTAAAAAAACAAAGACAAAATTAAAAAACTTCGAAAGGAAATCAGAGAATGATCCAAAACCCAGAAAAATTTAAGCAAATATATGCCCAAAAAAGCTTTCTTTTTTTCCTTGTTATGTCATCTTAGATAAGTATGTACCAGAAAAAGAGCAACCGGATGGAAAACTGAGGGAATCTAAGATCTGATAAGAGGCATACGAAGAAGAGAGGCCAAGAAAGGCCCTCCTTTTTGCTCTCTCTCTCTCTGTCCTCTCGCTCTCTGTTGTCTTTTATAATTACTGTCTCTGAACGAATTAGATACGTTTTACATCAATTTTATGGAGAGAGCAAAATGGGTTTGCAACGAAAATACATATATATTTATATAACTATGTGAATGTATATAGAGAGAAACGAGAGATAGATTGAAGATTTCGGGTTATCAGTTATGGTCTGGTGTGAGTTACAGAGGAGAAAGATGGTGACTTTCCTCTAAAGTTTTGGTATTTAAAATCATCTCTAAGTTTAGCTTTTTTTAATATTTATTGTTCAGGACCTTTGTTTTTGTTTTCTTTGTAATAATGCAAATTTATTTATTTGATTCTCATACTTTGGCCCTCTAAGTTTCCATTTCTCAATTTTTCAGCCCTTTATTTGTCACGG
>JANJEY010000007.1:58800856-58816172 GCA_024703695.1 Erythroxylum cataractarum
TAGAATACTTACTGCCTGCAATCTTAGAACTTGCCTAATATTTACTCTTCAAAACATCACCAATGTTAAATTAATTTAGAGTGAATGACTTATATACTATAGGAGTTTAAAAACCAAAAGATGAGGTTAGGGGCCCCTTCCCATCATGGGCCCTGGGCAAGTGCCCTGCTGGCCCTTGCCCAGGGCCAGCATTGCTCCTGACCGCCAAATTTCTTAGTAGCAGACATTAAATTATTAAAATCCCCCATACAGACCCACGGTAGAGAAGAAAGGCGAGACAGAGATTTCAAGAGTTCCCAGCTGGAACGTTTGCGGTGTCTTTATGGAAAGCCATAAAACCCAGTGAACCTCCATTTAAATTTATCAGACAAGAGAATCTCTACATCAATTTGATTGCTAGAGTAACCCAAAACCGAAATATCTTTATTAGAATGTCAAAGGAGGGCGAGATCTCCACTACGACCAATTCGGTCTACACAAAAGTAACAATCAAATTTTAACTTAACATCAATATCCTCCATCTTAGTAGAGGAAACAAGTGTCTCACAAAGAAAAAGAATAGAAGGACGGTGCTGTTGGACAATATCTTGTAGACCGTGACTGCCCGAGGATTGCCCAAGCCTCGACAGTTCCACGCAATGCAATTCATAATGTACGGCGGGTCTCATGAAAGAGACCGGCCTATTGAGTTGTAACTAAGGTCATGCCACTAATCGAGGAGGAGGAAACTCTATCTTCTGTATCCCCATCAGTCTGTTGCAGCATGGTGGGAGAGGATCTCAGGCACTTTTTCGGTTCATCTATTGCCAAAATAGAGACCTCCTTATTTGTAACGGGCTCAACCAAGTTAGTGGGGCGGGTTGTAGAGTCTGGTCTGAATCCTGGAGGGTCCATAGCGTAAGGCCCATGAGCTAGTGAAAAGGAGAATTGCCGAGGGTAATATTCATAGCTGTTGAGAATCTTCGATTTTACTTCTCCTGCCTGATCCCTTATTCGAACTCCTTGATTCATGGAACAAAATCCAGTGTTCCCTTGCGTGGACGGATCTCGGCTCCATTGATTTGGGCAGTTTCGATTTTGGGCCCGAATCTCGACACGGATGTCCTCCTTCCATCCTCGGTGAAGCTCCGTCGCCGGCAGCTCTGTAAGCTTTGGGCAGTTGGTGTCGCTGTGACCAATGATACCACAGAGGTAGCAGAGGAGAGGAACCTGTTCATAACTAAACGGAACTTCAAAGTGATTTCCCCCTTCCTTCCTAATTCTTTTGGTTCGCATGAGGGGTTCGGTAATATCCAACCGTACTCGAATACGCATGTAGTTCACCATAGAGCTCCTCCTGGGACCCGAATCATAGTCCAAAAATTTACCCATGAAATTGCCGATGTTACGAGCCAGCATTTCAGAAGCAAAGCTGGGAGGAAGATCATGCACTCTGACCCAGAAATCGGCAGCATGAAATTCAATATCGTCAAGGTTCTCCCCTTCCCGTAAGTGATGAATCAGTAAAAGGCAATTGTTAAAACTCCATGGGTCACCAGCAATCATCTTTCTCAAATCGACCTCATGAAAGAACTGAAAGAGGTAAAGGCCATTCGCTCCCATCGGTTTAATACACGCACCCTTAATCGGCCTCCACAGGTTCAGCAAAGTCCTCTCCATGGCTTCAAAATTGACCATTCGTTCACCAATAAACCTACCTACCAGACTCAGCTTGTAATCGATATCCAAACCTTCAACCTCAGAAGCTTTAACCACCAACTTCTCAATCTCTTTCTCGTTTAGAGACAATCAATTGAACTCCGACTCCATCACCCCTGAAACCACAGACAAACGCAATGAAAGTAAAGGCAGAAACACAGACTTGACCAGCAAGATGGAACATGCACTAGGGTATGACAATCCTAGCACTCGAGAGGAGACGAGGCTAGACTAGCATTCCACTCATAAAATAATACCGATATTAATCAATACCTGTACGGTATCATATTAAAATTCAATTCGGTATTAATTTCGTTATGGTATTAACAGGTTGTCTCTGTTTGTACAAGGACAAGACAATGAATCAATGTCACAAGAGGATTGGCTGTCTGGTTCAGACGTGAAGAGGACAAAAACCAATAAATGTTGCGTCACGTGGACTGCGGAGAAAAAAAGATACGCTTCCTACTGTTCTGCTTTGACAATTTCATAAAATAGTTTCAAAAAAATAAACTCTAATGGAGTTGTTCGTCCACCGAGATAAGATACGCTGACTAATATTATTTTATCTTATTTTATTTTATAAAATTTTAATCATTTATTTTATAGGATCTATGTAAGATCTAAAATTCACATAAATAAATAGTTAAAATTTATTAGATACGATAACATATCATAATATTAAACAAGATCTGAAATTTGGACATGCATATATTACTTTGACCTCCTATCATGGACAATGAATTCAATCTCATATGTTCCTGTGCCAAAAACATAGTATCTGGTTGTTCAAGTTTGAGAGTCAGGGTACGAGAAGCGATACCAAAAAGCTCTGAAAGCCAAACTCCACGTGTAATCAACTCATGGTTTCTGGGTTTACAGGGGTTGGTGTGGAGTTAGATCTTTCATGTTCTACTAGCAAGCTTCGTCGTAGTCAAGCCTCTCCATCTAGATCGTCTCGATGCTTTGTCAAGATGACCGTCTCCGCGAACAGAAGAGGAAGAAGAAGAGCTTTACCCTCCAGAAATCTGGGGAAATTTTCAATGCCGCTAAGGTGTTTGTGAGTTTCCCTTTGTTTGTATGCCAGGAATTGAATTAACGGCACTAAAATTTTGTCTTTAATCTTCATTTCTGGAGAATTTTGAGAACTGGATTTTGCATTGTTTTTTCTTTCCCAACCACTGTGGTTGTGAACACTCCAAGGCTTGAAACTGGAAAAGTTTAATCTTTTGATACACTTGAACAAGGGTCCCCTGAAACTATCATGTGTACTGCTTCTATGAATGGATATCGAAGTTTGATGGATTAAGAAGAACACGTATATAAAGCAGCCATATGTTCTGTTATTATACCGGCTGAGTTGCTGATTGAGCAAGAGGCTGTGGATGCTAGCAGGCTAAGTTGAAACTTTCATTCATGGATGAACACAAGTAGAAATCAGTACCTATCATATTCTTGTGGCTTTCTTGTTATAGATGATGAAGAATTAGATTTGTACTCTTCTTTCGGCAGGAGTTGATGCCAGGAGGTGTAAATTCACCTGTACGTGCTTTCAAATCTGTCGGTGGACAACCTATTGTGATGGACTCTGTCAAGGGCTCTCACATGTGGGATGTTGATGGGAATGAGTACATTGATTCTGTCGGTTCATGGGGTCCGGCAATTATTGGTCATGCGGATGACGACGTTCTAATCTATCTTCTTCATGAGATTCTAGTTTTGTGTAGTTTGATGCTTTTGAAAAATTCTGTTGCTGCTAGCAGGTCCTTGCGGCCTTGGCTGAAACAATGAAGAAAGGGACCAGCTTTGGTGCTTCTTGTCCTGTGGAGAATGTTTTAGCAGAGATGGTGATTAAAGCAGTTCCAAGCATAGAGATGGTTCGTTTTGTCAATTCAGGCACTGAAGCTTGCATGGGTTTGCTTTGCCTGGCCCGGGCCTTCGCTGGAAAAGAGAAGGTTATCAAGTTTGAGGATTGTTACCATGGTCATGCTGATCCATTCCTAATCAAAGCAGGCAGTGGTGTTGCAAGTTTGCAACTCTGGGGCTCCCTGACTATCCTGACGTACCTAAAGAAGCAGTCTATCAGACTCTAACTGCGCCTTCAGTGATTTTGTAGCCATTGAGGAACTCTTTGAGATAAATAAAGAAGAAATTGCTGCACTAATTCTTGAGCCAGCTGTAAGGAACTCTGGCTTTGTACCTCCTAAATCAGACTTTCTTAATGTCCTTTCCAGTATCACAAAAGAATATAACGCTCTTCTGATATTTGACGAAGTTATGACCGGATTCCGTCTGTCATACGGTGGAGCTCAGGAGTATTTTGTTATAACTTCAGACCTCACAACCCTTGGGAAGATTATCAGTGGTGGTCCCAGTTGGTGCATATGGAGGGAGGAGGGATATCATGGAGATGGTTGATCCTGCTGGTCCAATGTACCAGGCAGGAACCTTGAGTGGGAATCCTTTGGCTATGACAGCAGGTATACGCATGCTAAAGCGATTGCAGAAGCCAGGAAGTTATAGATACTTGGATAAGATTACAAAGCAACTTATTGAAGGCATTTTAGATGCTCGGAAGGCTGGACATGCTATGTGTAGTGATTATATAAGTGGGAAGTTCGGGTTTTTCTTCACGGAAGGTCCGCTTACAACTTCGACGATGCAAAGAGAAGTGACAGTGCCAAGTTTGCCAGGTTTTATAGAGGAATGTTGGAGGAAGGTGTATACTTTACTCCATAAGTATCAGCATTTGAAGCTGGGTTTATAAGTTTGGCACATACTGCTGAAGATATTGAACATACAATAGCTGCTGCTGCAAAAGTTTTCCAGCAAATTTAGGGCCTTAGTTTGTGCTATGCTGTTGTTATTCTGCTATCACTTGTCATACTAGCTCTTTTTCTTTTTGTATTCCTTTTCTAATTTCACACAAGCCCTTTTTGTAGATAACTCCATATGTGCATTTGAACTTGAACATGATTTATATGTACCATCTCATAAAACAGGTTGAACTTGGGAGGAGTGATCTCGAGGAAGAACACATTCGCTTGCAACAACAGCATATCTTGTAATGCCATTGATGTATTGGGAGACTGAATGAGAAAATGAAGCTCTCTCTTAGTTAGATGACACATATTTGACTCGATTCAGATGATGATTGGTCTTTCCAATCGCTTAAAAGGGTACAATCAATTTATGTATAAATCGGCAACCAACATGTATTTGAAATGAAATGCTGGTTTTTGTAGTGTTTTCTGAAATGTAAGCAAAAACTTAAAAAGAGTCCAGTACCAATGATTGTGAGTTACAACCATATTTTGACAATTATTTCTATAAATTAAACAAACTGTTCGAGGTCTTACGAAATAGAGAAGTAAGATGTGAACATGGCATAAGGAAGGAGTAACACAACCGTTTTTGGTCACTCAACGCACTTGGTTACACATGAATACTGCAACAATCAATATTGATGCCCAAAAGAATACAATTTTCCCATTTAAAGCATCGACACTAGGTAGAGGATTTCGCTGAATATCAACATGTTTTCCGTCATAGTATGGAACACGAGCACACAATTTTCTTGGGGGACTTATCAATCTTCTTTTCTGTTGAAACAGTCAAAAAAGATGTGTTAACATAAAAAGTACAGCTACAAGACTAGAGAGAAAAGGATGATGCAGCAACCAAACTAATGTTCACAACATCATCACCACCCACAAAAAGGTATGTTGAAATTATATTTAATTTTCTAGGATGTAGCACAAAATACTAACAGAAATAAAAAGAAAGATGTTCCAGTTCAGAGTGAGAATCTCAAATTTACAGTGAATGAAGAGAACATGCTGAACAATGGCCAATAATCAACAAAATCATTAGAATAATCAACAAAATCATTAGGTAGGCCAACAAACATTTGATGCTTGGATATGAAGTTGAGTAGTAATTAAGTAAGATCAATAATCAAACTTTCAATAATTAAGTGCTCCAAAGGCATATTTTTACTTATTCTATGAAAGCAAATTATCTCACTTATGGCCACAGAAATAAGAAGCCTTTTAGGAGAAAGAGAAACAATGAAAATAACACAACTCCCCAGTCCCAAAATTCTCCGATATATACTTGTTCCATTGCCATTCTCTCAATATATCAAGTTTAAGTATACCATTCCATTCATGGAAAGTCACCTCACTATTCCTCTGCAAAGTCTGAAATGGCAGCTGGAGTTTACTTATATAACAAACCGAATGATTTTGGTTCAACCGCATAACCATGGGAGGGTTTAATCCTAATTATTATCAAAAGCTTTCCTTAGTGGATACATATCTAGATCAGAACAGGATAAAACCGAAGATCCCAAGCAGTTAGAATCTAAATCCAACCAAAAACATCCATCACAATAGTTTGAAAGAACGAATGAATTCAAGTCTGTAATATTTTCAATTATTGTTTAACATTTTCAAGTAAAGAAACCTCAGAGACAGCTTTCACACAAGAACAAAAACTTTTCAACTCTTACTCCAACACTGCCAACTAGAGCAAGCCAAAGGAAAACCAGCTCTCACACATAAATCAAACAAAAGATGCATGAAATAACTGAAATAAGAAATTTTCCACCACAAGCTTGGATAATAAATCCCAAAAATCCCATTTCTCAAACAAACAGAAATGTCTAAAATTCCGACTAACAAGACGAAACAGAATTTCATTATCTTGATTCAAGTAACAATGGTCCCATACAGAATTTCATTATCTTAATTCAAGTAACGACGGTTCCATACGTTCTGCAACTCCATATCAGCCTTCCACCACCCTTAAAATCCTACTATCGTATGTATAATACTGTGTGCGGAAATATGACTGATGAAGATGGAGAATACCTGTTTTGGTTTTAACTGGAGACGGCTGTACAACAACGTGCATTATGGTGATACCGCCGGTTACATCACCAAACGGTGTTCTACACTGACCAACGGTCTTGTTGTTATCCAATATTTTACCAGAGCATATCAATTTCACTTCATTCACTGCCTTAGGAGTAATTGTTTTACCTATGAAGCAAAATCAAAACATAATTGAAGAAAAGGAAACTCTTTGCAACTGAATTAAAAAAAGAAACCTCATTTAATGACGGCCACTCCCATCCAGAGTTTGCGAATTCTAGTTTTAAACATTCAACAATTATAGTCATCAATTTAACAGCCACTTCTTTTAATTTCCAAAATACATCCTAGGAATCACAATCAACCAGAATTCTTGCCACAGCTTCAAATCCAAAACCCAAGTTGATCTTTTAGTAATTCACTAAATAAAAAGTTACCAATTTTTTCTAACTTTGCAGATTGGAATTGGAACTAGGTATTTACGACATAGCCAAGACAAACAAATATTACCTTTGGGCCAATCGGAGAGAATCCGTTGCTTGAGCATGTCGACGGTTGAGGCCGAGGAGTAGCGGAACGGGCCGATGTCTGAGCCATCGAAGAGCCTGAACTTGATGTCAACCAAATCCTCGTCCGGCATTTGAAAGAGAGTTGACTACGAATTTTTTTTCTCCGGTCTGGTCTACCCTATCAGCGATTCCCAATTACAAGACTCTGATATCGAATTGACCAACTCATCAAATCCCTAAAAATCCAACCTGTTAACAGATCTAAGCTCGATTCAATTCAACTCAGATCGTTAAGCACGCGAGAGTTTAAGGGGGGTTTTGGAGCTTCTTTTTCTTCTTCTTTTCTTTTTTTCTACAGATAACGAGGCGGTCTCTTTTGACAGTAAGTCTTTGGCCTACCTCAAACGACACGATTTCTGCTGCCGTTTCCAATTCACACCCAGCAAATTTGACTAAACGTAACGGCGTTCGAACTTCTGAACGGCGTCTTTTTCGTTGTTCGGTGTGTAAAGACCAAATATGTAATCTTTTAAAAAATGAATTCAAATTTAAATTAAGACGAAAAGATAAGATTGGATAATAAAAATAAAGAATTTAAAAATATTATTTATTTAAATTTTAGTTAAAAATGATTAAATACAAATTATTATTTTTTTATTTATAAAAATTGAATAATTTACTCGACTGATTAATTAACAAATTTATCAATTTTTAATAAATTTATCAATTTAACTAAAAAAAATTTTAATTTAAAATTTTTACAATTGAATTGATTGAACCAGTTTCGATTTTTTAATCACTAGTAAAGTTGGTAATGAGTCATGCAGCTTCGGCAAAATTTTTTGATCGGAGTCAAGTTCAACCTAAAGCTCAATTGCACTTGAGGCTCTTAACTATACTGTGAATTTGGGTGACTTGAAACCTAATTAAGCTTTAAAAAATTGGATCCCAAGTTAGTTTAAGTACTTATGAGTCTACTCATTAAAAATACCTGAATTTATGCCTATAAACTGTCCCATTGCCATTCGTATAATTAATAGATCAAGTTAGTTTAAGTCTAAACATTAAAATTCAAATTCGATTCTATCAAATTAAATTTGATCTATTAATTTTAAATTAAATTAGGCTAAATTTTGTCTTAATTATTATCTTTAAGTGAATTCTTTTTATATCACGCGAGATTAATTCTTGTATTGTCCTTACTAAGAGCTCTTCTATTTTGATATAATGGGCTCGAAGAAGGTTAATGAGCTTCATTGGGTCCATTATTATGTGCCCAGATATGTCCAAAAATGTCCAATGTCACCACTTTGTCTTGCTTCAAACCTATCGTTGTTGGAGTTACAGAAAATGCACATCTTAATTAATGGTAGGAAAGTGTAGAAGTTCTTTACATCTAATTATTATCTAAAGAGGGTGGATTGACTTTTGCCTTTTTTTTTTTTTTTAAGCCATCCGGTATCTGACGTCACATAGATAACCAACTAATCCAAATTCGAGTCGGGTAGGACCATATAAGCGGTAAAGCTCTCCCTCACGAATGCGACTCTATGCCCAAGATTCAAAACTTAGACCTTCGTTAAGTTTTGAATCTAATTTGGATTAGCAAACTCGTAAAGTTACTAACTTACAAGATTTAGGGTGTGGGAATCGCTCAAAGAGATATTAAGCATAATGCTTTAAATTAAATGTTAAATGAAGTCGAATTATTAAAATGATACCATTTTGATTAATAAATTAAAGACCTTATTAACAAATTAATATTGTTTTGGCTCCGATTCGACACTTTATTACATGTTATCGGTTGTTATTCCTAATAATAACTTATTATTAGAAGAACTAATGATTATGTTAATGCATGTTACGAGATCTTAATTATAATTGCAATTATATTTGACAAAATGACAAATTAAACTTGGATAATATGCATCACTCCATGGTTGAAAATTTTAACTCCCAACACTTCTTTAATGCTTTGTCAATAAAGCTATCATGATTGTTATAAGGGATTACATTCTTTATAATATCTATGCTGAAACAGAGGAAAAAAAGGAAATTGATGCAAGCATAAAAAGTGGGCAATTATTTGTAATCTCCTGAAGCATAGCAAACATCTTAATCTCAAAGAGAACCTTTTGAGGAACCAAATCTACTAAACGATACAAGTAGCTTCTTTGATGGACAACTCTTGCCTCATCTTATCCATAGGAGTCTCATGCAAACTCAATAAAATAAAAAATGAATAAAGGAGAAATATGTGTATTTTTTATACAAAAATAGAAATTTATACAATATAATTTGAGATAAGGCTTGTATAGAAAATGTATCCAATATGTTTACATGTTGCTATAGTAGGTTTTGGCTCAACATATATAGAATATCACGCTTGAGAGGCACTTGAGATCATGTCTCCCATTAATTAGGTTAGGCCAACCCTTTCGGGGCTTCGTTTTGGAATTCTTGTCCTTACATTCTCCATAGGGAAATTAGTTCAAGTACAGCTTATAGTGCCTGAAGCTGAAAGTGCTGTGGTCACAATAAGGAATATGGTTTCTATAATCACATACAATGAAATGCCACCAAACTCGCTGAGATGGGTTTGGAAGCAATATGGTGGAAATACAGCTAATGGTGGAATCCAACCCTACACACACACACAACTAAAGGCACAAACAAAATTCCTTATTCTTATGCCATCTTTTGTGAAGCAACGAGACCAAAGATTCTTTGGATTACGAGTAAAACTATGTCTTAAGAGTTTTCCTTTATAGTACGCATGCAAAAAAAGTTGAAGAAGTTGGTTCCTAGGACAAAGGGATTAGGGATATCCTTACTAAAAGTTCATAAGTGAAATTATCCGATAGGCGTAAGTATAAAGTGAATTATATATATTGAATTAAGATATGATAATTTTGATGTACCATAAGTTAAGAAAGTTAATTCGTGTTAGGAATCCCACATCGGACAGCTATGTAAGAGTATTCAAGAATTTATAATAATGTGTAAACCTCATCCTCTTGAGCTAGTTTTTGAGGATGAGTTAGGCACTTCTAACATAGTATCAAAGTCAAGTCAGTTTGTCTCGATGGTTTGGAGCGATGCCCGGTTATATTCCTTTGCCTAATATGTCCATCAGATGTCCAGTCCTGCTCTGGACTGAGGGGGGTGTGTCAGGAATCCCACATCGGACATCTATAAGAGTATTCAAGAATTTATAATAATGTGTAAACTTCCTCCTCTTGGGCTAGCTTTTAAGAATGAGTTAAACACTTCTAACAATTCGATATGGATGAGTTTTTTTGTATGGATGGTAATTAATGCTTTATCGTACGTAAAACAAACATAAGAATGAAATGAATTATATATCAAAATATACTAGATCTTTTAATTAGCCTTAAGGTTTTAAATTGATATATAAAATTTTGATTGCTTATGCCATCATTTAAACAATTCTTCAATCCTCACTTGTTTCTTTTTCTATATATTAACTAGAGGAAATGAAAATCTCAAACTTTGCCAATTTGCTCTCGTCTTGTCTCATCATCAATAATAAGAAGAAATTATAAGGTGGTTGATGGGAGAATCTGTGATAGAGAAAAAGAAATTGCAGATTCACATTTCCTGAAATTAATTATTGATTCATATGGAATTGCATGCTTACTGTGGAACAAAAGAGATGAAATTGAAAGTATGGTGGGCCATTTTTATAGCAGATTCAAGCTTACTTTCCAGTCATTTGACACTACAACAGGAATCTATTCTCCCCTTTTCAGGTTCAGGGAAGACATTATTTTGGTTTTCATATATTAGGAATGTGCAAATCTGACACAGTGCTGGTAGGAATTTGATTGTACTGTTAGATCACATTCCATCAGGTGTTCGCCTGAGAATGACAAAGAATCTCGAGTGGAATGGGTTGCAGAAAATACAAAATGTCCAGGCAACTTTTCCCCCGATTTCCCCCATTTTATGATATCCTATTTATCACAAATGAAGAGCTTGTAAATTATGAATAACAATGAGTTCGTAATATTACAAATATAGTTAATTTGAACCAAAGTAAAAATTTCGAACCAGTCAACCTCTCAATTTAGTTTTTAATTTTTAATTTTTTTTGTTTAATAATTTTTGTTATAAAAATCGATTAGTATATTAATTAAACAGTCAATTTTTATAAAATAATCAGTTTCTATAAACCAAAACAAATCAATTATTTTTAATTTAATAATCTCTCTTTTTGATTAAACTTTAAATTTTTAGATAACTAATGACAATCTTTTTCAATTGTTTTTTAAATTATTCAATCTTTGATCAATTTTATTATGGTCCAATTAATGTAAACATTTTTTATACTTAATGATCTTATGGTTTCAGATGTTTTATGTTTCTATATGATTTTTTCTTTTTTGAGCTAAAGTCGAGTTCTTTGAAGTTTTATTGCTCTCTTATCATCTGGGTATTAGTACTTTTCTACAGATAAAGAGATGATATATTTGTTATATTTTAATTTTAGTTTTAAAACATATTTTATTTTTCAAAAGTTGAATTATATTTTATTTATTTATTTATTTAATGTAAATTTATTTACATAATTATTTAACGTGCCAAATTTACTTATTTACTCTTTCACTTGCATCACTCTTTTATTGTCACATTTACATGTGAGTCTATCGAAAACAACCTCTTTACTATATAGAAATAAGGTTGTGTACTATTTAACATTTTCAGACTCCACTTTATTACGAGACTTCGACTGAATATGATGATGATGACGATATCAATGACATTATTGACTTAATTTCTATATCAAGAGAACGTAATTATAGCATAAGCCAATTTGAGTCTGAAACTTGATCAAGGTTATGAATAAAGTTCATAAGAGTTTTGTATAATAAAATAACGAAGATTTATTAATTTAATAAAAAAATTAATCCTTGAACCTGATTTAAATTTTAGTAAAAACAAATTTCACTTTGTATACATCCTATCTGAGGAACAGTTCAATAGAGTAGAGTAAAGCATTGAACATGCGTGCATATCCATAATTTATGGCGACTTTGCTGACTCCTAAGGAGCAATGTAGGGTACACCTTCCATTGTTAAAGGAGGACCAAATCACTTACTTTGTCTTAAAACGACAAGACTTGGTACTATGTTAGTAATTTTCACATGCCGTCCACGATCTAAAGAACTAGATTAATAAAAAAGTCTGTCTTCCTCTTTTATCTCCTTAATTGTATATTTTAAATGGGATTAATGAGTAATTCAATTATTTATGAATAAGCACAAAGTTGCAAACGTCAGGCCATTCGGTTTTTGCCTTTGGATGGAATATTTGCATGAAGTTTCAAAATTAAAGTAGATTGGTATAAAGGATAGTTTTGGTTCGATGACGTCACTTAAGATGATTGGTTCGATGACGTCACTTAAGATGATGATTTGGTTATAATTGTTGACTTTGGACTTTTATAACTATAGTAAAAAAAATGTTTTAAAAATTGAACAAATTCGAATAAAAACCTTGAACTTGTTAACTTTTTAGATTGATTTTTAACTTATGGATTGATATAGTTTAATAATTTTTGTTGCTAAAAATTGATAAGTTTATTAATTAATCAACTATTTTTATAAACTAATAAGTTTTTATATAGTTTAATATAGATTGAATCTTTTAAATCTTAAATCTCTTGTCTTACCTGTTTAACTTTCAGTGTGATTTTGAAAACATTATTAAAATCTTTAAGATTATATCATAATGGTAATTTTTTATTGTTTCATCCTTTATAAGAATAAATATTCATGAACTGCAATATTATAAAATTTTTAAAGTTGATTATGATAGTATGCTAAAATTTGTAAAAATCGTAATTTTTATATTTAAAGGAGGCATTAGAAATAAAATAATTAATATTCATAATCTTCTAACTAATTCCAGTCTTAATCAGCTTCTATTTAGAAAGGTAGCTGAAACAAAGTTAAAATAGGTTAAGTTTCTAAGTGCATAGACATTCAAACCTTTTTCCATTAAAATTAAGATAAGAACATGACAGTTTTAGGATATAATCCTAATACCTTCCCTGTAAAACAGATCTAACCACTTACTCATCAAAATAAAACTGACCACTTCGAAAGGAAAAGGTATTGAACATGATTCACTATCAACTTACACTGAATATTCAGGCCTTCTTCAGGATTGAAACTTTGTAATTGACTTAACCATAGTGATTCTCCAGGGGACACACGTTTGCTCGTACAAAAGCATGCAATCCTCAACGATTTCTCCCAAGCTGACTTGAAAAAGCTGTACAAAAGGATATGATGTAGGCTGTTGTCACTTACGAGCATCCTTACCAAACTCTCAAGAGTTGGCTTAATCATTGAGATTATGATTATTATGAACATCCATTACTGCACAAATGCTTTTATATGAGCTCTTCCAAAAGTCAAAACACGGTTTAAATTGCCGATCAATAAGTTCGAAATTATTAATGAACAACAATTCGGTAACGTAAAATTTGAGAAAATCTAACAATACGCAATCTTAAGATCTCTTTCCAATTAAGAATTACTATAGTAATAAACACACAATTATAATAAGCTTTAAGAACTTGGATTGGATCACTGAAAGCTAATGAAACAATGACATCATTCTGAAGATAACATCTGGTGGTGGAAGATGTTGCTTTTAACGACTAATTGGGAGCCTAGTAATTAGGCTTTGGTAACTTTGATTAACCCATTTTTTTTTAATTTTGTTTCATCTACACAATTTTGTAGAGTTCATATAAATTAAATGTGCAGAGAAGATTAGTCCAACCCCAAATTATAAGCATTCTACGTATCATCACGTTGCCTTTGTCATATATTAATGACTTCCAACGAAATAAAATACTATTCATTTGAAAGTGATTTGTTATAATTAAAAAATATTAATTCGGCCTCTTCCAAAAGTAAAAATAAGATTTAAATTGCTTACCATAAGTTAGAAATTATTACCGACCAACAATTTAGTAAAAATTTTGTTAAAACGTAATGCATGACAAGATCTAATAATACACAATTTTATGATTTTTTTTCAATTAAGAATTATTATAAAGTTCCTATTCCTATACTATTTCTATAAATACGTGGACAAGATTAAGACTAATCCCAAATTATAAGCATTCTAGATATCATCAACTTGTATTTGTCATATATTATTGACTTCTAACGAAATAAAATAATATTAATTTGAAAACGATTTGTTATGATTAAAAATTATTAATCCCATATTTACAATTTAGAAATTCTAGGGATCAAAATTGAATTCAATAATTTAAAATACAAATATTCTTATTTTCATGAAAACAAACATAAATTACATGCAGGTTGAGAGAGGGAGAGATAGTGTCTGCCCTTTTTTTGACTCTCTTAACTACAACTCCACAGAGACATTTCGAAAGGGAGGGGTTAAGGCAAACGGAGAAAATGCAAACTAGTGCACAAGTCCCATCAACTTATTATTAAACTGTGACACTGACATAGACCGCTACGTCTTGTTTGCTAGGTTCCTTTTCAGTTTCGACGACTACTTCAGTTGCATTACAGTTTAATCGAGGAACCACATCGTTTAGGTCCGAGTACGTAGTGACACTCAGCTTTGCTACGTCCACTACATGCTCAGACAACTGTTGGAGTTGAGGGTCTGTTTCCACCACGATTTTCTTGGGGCTGTTCCTATATATTACGTAAAGTATTATCTGAACAACACCAAAGATAAAGCCTAGGATGTTGGGAATCTGCAGATAAAAGTCAAAAGGAAAAAAAAAGGGTTGTTAGTGAAGAAACAGGAGAAGAAAAAAAGTGTTATCTTTGTTGAATTATGTAACAATAACTTACAGCAATAAAAGGGTCTCTCTTTAGATAACCGAAGAAGAACCACATGACTGCACTCAAAGTGAGGAAGAAGGATAAGTAGAAAGGCATGAACTCCACGCTCTTGGTTTTTATGACTTTCCTCTGCAGAGAAATTATTGAATCAGAAGAAGAAAACATGTCATAATCTTATGCGGATTAAGACATTTCAGTTCATTCTCACCAAAATGCAGAGAGGGGCAGCGAACACAGACAAGGAGAATACCATGTTAATCCATCCAAGAACTGTCACACGCTTTTGTCCATGTGTAAGGGAAAGAGTTAGGATGCTGATCAAACCAAACCCGAAAACGTTGAACAACAACAGAAGCTTCAAGG
>JANJEY010000007.1:58838541-58852054 GCA_024703695.1 Erythroxylum cataractarum
GCATTGAAGCAAGGTCTAAAGAAGGTTTGACAGTACGCAGTTTTACCCCTCTATAATAAAAAAGTTATTTAAGATAGACCCATATGTAGATGTGGCAAAAAAATAGTGATGCAGGTTAACATAATGAAAAAGTAAAAAAAAGTAAGAATAATAAATCACAAATCATAATAATAATAATAATACAAAAAATACTTAATACAAATAATAAAGATACAAATACAAAATACAAAATACTAATATTATAATAATAATAATTAAAAAACTAAAACTAATAAGAAACTCAATCAAAGAAAAATAATAATAATAATAATAATAAACGTGAAGGACGCTTCTACTGGTGAGGCATGCAAAGTAACAGCAAAATTTGACCCCCAGTCAAAAGTACTTGGTCCAAAAGTGACTAGTAAGGTTTGATAATAAAGGACAAGGTTATTTAGAGGTTGGAGTATTAGGAATCACCAGGTTAGTAACAGGTCTCACAGCTGACTTGTTTACAGACTTTTTAGGATGCTTGAGGCAAAAAAAATTTCAGCAAACTTGTGATGCTCCACCGAGTTTACGTTTATCTATTTCAATGCAATAACCACGCATTATTGTCTCCAACAAGCGCATTGTGCTTGGTTGAGGAGAAGAGAGCTCTACTCGTTACGCATCATCCTGGGTAATGCTCATGGTTTATAAGAAAACGGACGAGTGCATAACGTATTCGACCCACAGAACTTTCACTATGCGTAACTAACAATAATACATACTAAAAGCATAGAATCACACTGGCATACATAACTAATAAATGTAACTAACAAGGATGACTTGAACATCTAACCCTTACCTCCACCGACTTATGGGAGCCACACATAGCAATGACCACTGTCAACATACACACACACTATACACCGAAAACTGAGATAAGCGACAAGGTAGAAGTAATACTCTTAGATACTTGATAATGTTTGATCCCCTTTAAATGCTGACGAGCTATAGCTTGCCCTACCCATCATCAATGAAGAAGTTGTTAAAAAAGGGTAGAGAAAACACTACTTGATAGCCACTATCATGTCTACCGTGCTAGAACTGTGCTTTGGCAAATCTCTCATTAACCTCACTTATTCGTTGTTTTGTCTCTAGCTTGTCTTTTTGTATTTCCATCTCTAACTATTTTTCTTTATCGCCAACCCTTTGTTGAGAGCAACTCTACTTCGACTTTGACAGAGCACTACAACACTACTGCCGAGTACAAGGATGGAATCGGACTTTTCTTTCGTGGGCTAGTAAGGAAATTCTTCTGAAGTATGTTGCCTAGTCTCTTCCTAATTATGCTATGACTGTTTTTAAATTGTCGGTGGGTGTTTGTAAGAAGGTTGAGACGGTGCTTAATTCGTTTTGTTGGGGCACGAATTTCAGACAAAAACGAGGGATTCCTTGGAAGGCATGGGAGAAAATGTGTTGGCCGAGTATGGGTTTCCAAACTTTTCATGATTTTAATTTGGCCTTGCTAGGGAAACAAGTTTGGAGATTGTTAGCTTATACCTCCTCGTTGGTTGCTAGCGTCCTTAAAGCTCGTTACTTTTCGTGGAGCACAATCTGGGATGCAAAAAGAGGTACTAATCCTAGTTATACTTGGAGTAGTATTTTTTCTAGCATTGATTTTGTTAAAAAAGGGTGTAGGAAGCGCGTTGGAGATGGGAGTACAATTAGTGTTTGTACTGACCCTTGGCTGCCAGATGCGGGGAATCCATATGTTACTTCGGTGTTGGATGTTTCTTGGCTAAATCTTAGAGTGTCGGATTTGATTTTGCATGATCTCAAACAATGGAATTTGCCTTTCATCTCAGCTTTGTTTAATGAGCGAGATAGAGATTTAATTATCCAGATTCCTCTGAGCTTACTTCGAAGTATTGATGATTGGGTTTGAGTTTTTGATAGGAAAGGTGTATATTCGGTTAAAAGTACTTATTGTTTTATTCATGTTGTCCCTCGAGGTTTGACTCCGATTCTTTCTTCTCTTATTTGGAAGAAATATTGGTCTTTAAACATCCTTGTTAAGATGAAAATTTTTTTTTGGCGTTCGTTAAATGCTTGCTTGCTAGTTCGTACTCTTCTTGTACACAAAGGTGTGGATATTTCGCCTTTGTGTTCGATTTGTGATATTGGGCCTGAATCTATTTTACATATCTTATTTGAGTACTGTTGTGCTAAGGAGGTGTGGTCACTTTCTCATTTGAGATTATTCCATTCATTTTCTGTAGTGTTGTCGGAGTGGTTTTTTTTTTGTCACACATAATTATACAGATGATGATCAATGCTTGACTATCTCTATTTGTTGGACTTTGTGAAAAAATAGGAATGATCTGGTTTGGCACGACCTTCAATATTCAGCACAATCTATTATTTTCTTAGCCCGTTTGATGTTGAGGAATTGGAATAATGCTCGGCGATGCCAATCTGCAGTGGCTTGTAATGTCCCTTCTGCTCCTCTTGTGTGGCAGAAACGACCAGCTGGATTTATTAAAATCAACACAGATGCCGCTATTTTTAAAGAGTTGAGGAAGACATGTATTGGTTTTGTAGTTCGGAATAGTAATGGTCATTGTATAGCTGCTGACAGCAATATTTTTCCGGGGGTTTTGGATCCGTCAACAACAAAAGCTATGGATATTCGTGAAGCATTAAGCTGGGTGAAAATGCAAAATCTACATTCTGTTATTATTGAATCAGACTCGCTTTTGGTTATTCAAAGCTTTCTTTCGGACAGTAGCTATTGGTCAGAGATTGATTTCATTGTTAATGATTGCTTTTTTTTTTAGTCATTCCATTAATGATAATCATTTTAGTTTTTGTAAAAGATCTGTGAATGGTGCAGCTCACGCTCTTTCGAGAAATGTTAGTTCTACGTCAGGTCTTGTTTATTGTGATTCTTTCCCTCCTTGTATTTCTTCAGCTTTAGCTGCGGACAATAGTTCTTAATGAAGCTTTCTTTGTTTTGATTTTAAAAAAAGATATGAGAGAAATGAAAGGATAATTTTGAAAATAAAATTATAAACATGCATGAAAAACTGTGAACGTTATTTATTTTAAATAATTAAAATTTCTCTATTATATTTTTATTTTAGATAAGAGGGAGTAATATTTTGTAAAAGTTAAAGTCCAAATTTGTACTCCCTCCGATTCATAATAAGAGTCGTTTTAGATACATTTTAATTATTCAAAATAAATGTCATTCTTGACTTTGTATGCATGTTTATAATTTTTTTTTCCAAAATTAACCTTTTATTTCTTTCTCATCTTAATTATACAGATCACAATTTCAAAGTAATTTCTCTCACAATTTCATTTAAGATGTTGATTACCGAGGTAATTTTATGAGAGTATTAATAAGAGTATATCTATAATTTTATTAGCTTTCTTAATAAATGTGTATTTTCTTAAAACAACTCTTATTATGAATCGGATGGAGTAATAAAAAAAAAACAAAGTACTTTGAAATGACAACTTTACCGAACGCATACAGCGTGAGATCTTCTGTGTCGAGAAAATGAGGCAACAAGACATGCCAAGTGGGAGAATCGAATCGAATCGACCGTGAGTGATAGAAAGGAGAAAAATCCCAAGTTTTGTGCTTACAAAGGAACCAGAATTACCTGTCGCTTTTGTCAGAACAAGCTGCACACAAGACACCCTCCAGATGGACACCAACACTTACCAACGTTAGACATCAACTCGAATCAACTGTGAATTCTATGTTAAACCCTGTAATTTGCAGCTACCTAGCTTTACGTGGAACCAGACCAGCTCTCTCGATCATGGATCTTAACGTGACCCCAGCATGACCCTACAGTGTTGTGTTGCCTAAACCGAAGCCTCGTGGGCGGCAGACGAAGAATAATAAATATTCAAGCTTTTGGTGCTGACCCTAGTACCTTACACGACTACACAGATTGTCACTGCTTGTTAATGCTTTTTGAGAACATTCGGTATGCAATCAATGAGAGTCAAACTGGATAATACATTTTCTTTTTGCTTTAATGTTGTCAAAGGAGCCGCCTTTTCTTGCCTTTTCATATCAGCCACTTTTTGGGGTCTCTTTATTTGATGTTATTTTCATTTGGGTTTTTCTTGGATTTTCCTTTTGGAGTTGGTATTCTGGAGTTAAAAACTGACTTGGTCTATCTGTCCGGCACTGGATTTTGGAATTTCATAAAAAAAAAGGTCGGCTTTTTGCTTGAGGGGAGAGAAAGAGAGGGGTTGAAATGAGGGAGATGCATGCGGTCCCACCACCACCACCTCTTGATTCGTCTGCCGGAGCTGATTCCTCCTCCGGTGACGACGATGGGACGGATCGGCTCAGGATTTACCAAGCCTGGAAAGGCAATAACGTAAGCTACTACTTTTTTTCAGTTGATCTGATGTAAAGTTTAATTTGATAAATCAAAAGTGAAAATGAAACATCAGTCCAAAATTCAGGCTTGTGTTACTGGTCTTCATTGATGAAAGCGTAATCTTTGAGTTTGAATTTTGAAAGATTGGGATTAGGGTTTCTCTTAGCAATGGAATTTAGCAGATGGAGATGTTAGTTTTGGAGGTAGCATATGAATGCTTTGATGTTCTTCTGTTCTTCAGGGATTATAGGTGAACAATTGGATATAAAGGTTTCTACTTTGTGTTAGCGGTTAATTACGTGAGAATTTTGCAGTTACTAGGTTGATTGATGATTCTATACAGACCAGTGGTTCAGCTTAATTATTCCTTGAAAAATCTCTCCCGAGTTTCTTCATAGGCTGGTGATTTTTCTTCAGTTTCTTCATAGGCTGGTGATTTTTCTTCTTCTGTACTCCTTTGGTAGAGTTTTTTGTTTTGGCAACTTTCTGCTGAAATCTATTTTGCTGTTACTCCCACCATTATCCTCCCTTTTCCCCGATCTCTTTCCGCTTTTGCTTTTCTGATATGCAGCTATATGATCAGCCTCAGTCATCCTGTTAATCTTTTCTTGACAAGTTCTATAAAGACTAAGGTTTTACCTTCTGGTTGTACGAATCTGAAAATTTAGGATGCTGATACTTTAGCTGTGCTAAGGTGAAGTATTTTAGGTGAAGCTTCCATTCAAAAAATGCAGTAATTTCTGTTACCATGTGGTGATAACCATGCTTAGGCACAACATCATAGTACAGAATTTACTCTTCGCTGGGCAAATATCCGCTGATTCGATCGATCACTATTGCCATGTCAAGGAAATTTCACAATGAGACGTATTACAGTATTAAGGGAAATTTATCTTCCCAATAGCATATCATAATATTTTATTTCGTTAATTAGTAATTCAAGAATTGCTCTATTATCTGATAACTGCCTGATATCATTTGTTTGCAGGTATTCTTGCTTAACGGGAGGCTGATATTTGGACCAGATGCAAGATCTTTGTTATTAACATTATTTCTTATAATAGCTCCTGTTGTCATCTTCTGTGTCTTTGTAGCAAGAAAGCTTATGGATGATTTTCCTCATCACCTGGGGATATCTGTAGTAGTTGTTGTTGTTGCCTTGACAATCATAGTAAGTTATTCTTCTTTCTTGAATCTTTTTGTTTCATTTATTTTCTGTGATCTGTTTCTACGATGAATTATTGACAGAATGA
Source organism: Erythroxylum cataractarum (assembly GCA_024703695.1). NCBI lineage: Eukaryota > Viridiplantae > Streptophyta > Magnoliopsida > Malpighiales > Erythroxylaceae > Erythroxylum > Erythroxylum cataractarum. The sequence continues at coordinate 58,844,171 of JANJEY010000007.1, forward strand.
TCATTTGCTCCTGGATTATATTCTCTAAATTTTTTCACCTCCATTTAAGGAAAGGGTCCTAACTACTATGTTAGTGACAGGAAAACCTTAGTTTCTACTTTGATCTGTAACTAATGAATGTATTCACTTTTCAGGATTTGATCTTTCTTCTGCTAACCTCAGGAAGAGATCCTGGTATTGTACCTCGCAATTCTCATCCTCCAGATCCAAAAGCTTGTGCAGGACAGTCTGAGCTTATGCATGGGCAAACCCCACCTTTCCGTTTACCACGTACAAAAGATGTCCTTATCAATGGGATCGTTGTGAAGACCAAGTATTGTGACACCTGCCTGCTTTACCGGCCTCCTCGTTGTTCTCACTGTTCAATATGCAATAACTGTGTGGAAAAATTTGATCATCACTGTCCTTGGGTCGGTCAATGCATAGGACTGGTAATGAAAGACAATAGTTTCATTCTCTGCATTTTCATAGGCATTTCCATGATTCAGCATGCCTTAAGGAAACCTGAAACTTTTGGGTGTACAATTTAACCAAGTTTCTTTTGGAGGTAAACTCTTGCCCAATAAAGGACGATTGAAGTACTGGACTCTGAAATGCATGAACATGACGATCATCTTCCATATTGTTATTTTATTGCATCAATATGTTATTGTATAATCTATCTAATTGTAGAAGCCTTCTGATTCTGGGTGCAGCGCAATTACCGATTCTTCTTCATGTTCGTCTTCTCCACAACTATAATCTGTGTATATGTTCATGCGTTTTGCTGGGTATATATCACCAGAATCATGAATGGGGAGAACAAGTCAATTTGGAAAGCAATGCTTAAGACTCCTGCTTCCATTGCATTACTGATTTACTCCTTTGTTTCAGTGTGGTTTGTTGGTGGACTTAGTGTGTTCCATTTGTATCTTATCAGTAAAAACCAGGTAGGGAAGAGTCATTGGTGATTGACACCTATAATTTCGTTCCCTGCATTTATGATTTTGTTGTCCTTAAAGTAAGCTATCGTTATAAGTTGATGTTGAAGTTAATTTCCATCGTTCCAATATTGTATATTTTTCTCAGCCTTTTTTTTGTGTGGGTGTTTTGACAGTCTACCTATGAAAACTTTAGATACCGATTCGATGGACTGCCTAATCCATTTGATGGGGGATGTCTCAAGAACTTCAAGGATGTATTTTTCACAAGTATTCCCTCATCCAAGAACAATTTCAGGGCCAAAGTTCCAACGAGACCTCAAATTCCAGCTACGGTGGATGATGACAGATTTTTCAACTCAAAAATAGAGAAGTCAGCGGGTGACTTAGAGGTGGGACCAAAGCCAGAATGGGACCAGTCTGTTGAAGAACTGGGGAATCGTTCAGTCCGAAGTGACTACAATTTGGATGAAGATGGCCGATTCAATGATGTCTCCCCAGAATTAGGTCGGATCCTTCTTCCACAAGGTATGGAAGGGCAGCTTGTCGTACAGTCTAGGCGCTCTAGCTTGGGAAGGATAAGTGGAAACTGGGAAATGTCATCTGATGATCCTGATTTAATAGCTGCAACTGAAGCAAACCAGCTCTCTAATGTTAACTGGAAGTCCAAAAGCCAACGTTCACAAGAAAACACAAGGAGATGACATCGGAGGAAGGAAGAAAATTTGTTGTTTAAGCCATATGAGAAACTAAAGGTACAAAGAAAAAAATTGAAAAAATGGAAGAAAAAAAAGAAGAGTGCATGTGCAGGTTATGCTTACTGTGTATTTATTTTCTCCGGCAATCAATTACTGTCTTATCTCATCTTGCTTTTTTCTTCATTTTGATTAAAATCCCCTGTATCTAAATACTTCCCATTGTTATTCTGTATAGTATCATGCCAACCCTTGTCTCAGCTTTTAGGTTCCTGTAATTCACGAAACATGTATTTTTCCATCACCACCACCACGAGTTTTTAAGTGCTTGTGTTGTGTAAAGACCATACCAGCTTACAAAATCTCAGGCCACCTGATACGACAATATGTGACCTAAAATTTATCATTTTTTGACAATCTGAAGCTTACTGAAATGATGAACAGTCAGTTTATGTTCTGTTTCTTGATTCTTTCTTGAACTACAATTAAATTCAATGCAAAGATCAACGTGCAGTTCTTGTCTCTCATTATCAGTAGTGTTATTAATTATCAAACATTAAGATCAATCACAAGGGAGAATTGGAAACTTAGAGCAATGCAGAATTGCTCTGACCCACGAATTGCTTATTTTCTGATTTCTCCCGAATTTATAATCTTTCAAGTGTCAACTTAGTACTCTTCCGCTTCTTTAGTCTCATCATCAGAGACTTGCAAGATGCACCACTCAGCATCATTCAAAACCGGTAACAAGTCCTTCAACTGTGTCAGTAACTTGGAGAACATCTTATAGTTCCACGTGAAACTTGGGGAACTATCAGATATTATGTGATCAAGCTAAAATATATCGCAAGCCTGCCAATCCTGTCTTCCAAATACTCTTCTGTGCCTCTATTACAAGTAAAATGGGTAGTAATCAACGGCAAAAAGCTTGACAGCTATCAAGCTCTTGACTATTGTTCAATGAAGAATATCTACACTAAAGTGAAAAAGAAAAATCCATCACGGATATCATCAACATTTTGATATGAAGAAACGGTATTCTATAGGGAATCGGTCAAATAGCTAAATGAGCAGTTCAACTAGCTATGTCCATCCACTTCTAGTTTCTACTTTCGACAAAGACATTCATGTTTTCTCAAAGGCCAAAAAGAATAAGAACAACATATACCACTAGAAGTTAAGAAGGGAGATGAAAGAAAACATTTGAATCCAAAATCAATCATATCATTTCTGAGGCCTCAAATAAACCGAGGATCAATTCCATAGTATCTTGCATATAGAAGTTAATTAATGTAACAAAAAAGATGTCAAGTGATACAAATTCAATTGGAATTGAAGGCCAAGTTGCACTAACTTAACCAAAATCTGCCAGCCATTATTGTTTGAACATCATTGCATAGACTGGAATCGTTTCATAATCATAAGGCTCATATCCATATACCTCTGTGCGCAGTGGGAAAGGCATGAGGATTCACTGGAACTAAACTTACTCCCTGGTGTACCAGTAATGCATTTGTCCCAACAAGCACTTGTTAGCTTCGCCACCATCTCATTAACCATGGCTTTTTCTTTCTCTTGCTGCATACCAGCCAAGTCATTCAGAAACAAGAAACAACAAAATCCCACAAATGCAAAAGATATTTATTTCCGTTAATTCCACATTTGGTTTGAATCCAAATCTTTCAGCATACCCAAAAGAACAAAAGGTCTTCATTCTTTCACATGAAACTATCATTGCCACCATCATTTCATAGGCAGCGTAAGATTCTTATATATCAATGTAAAGTGCCGTCCATACCAACAACAAACCCGAACTAAATACCCAAAAGGATTCAAATTTTATAAGCTCTACACCAATTATTCAACTTTAAGGGATCTAATAATTGCAACCCACCGACTAAAATCAATTTCTGAAATCATGCAGATCATGGATTTGATAAGCAGAAAAGCGAGAAAAAGAAACGAAAAAGAGAAAGAGAATTCAAACTGGGGCAACATTACACAAGCAACTGAACTCACGTTGAGGAATCCCTGCAATTCAGTCGAGTTAAGTAACGAAGGATCCATTGGTGGTTGGGTTTTTGGTTTCTTCGGTCGCTAAAACCCTAATTCACTCCCTCAAAGCTCTCGATAAACCCTAGACGAAAGGCGTCGTTCTGTATAGCCACTCGAGCAAAAACGACACCGAACTACTGGACTTGTTGAACATAATCCATTGATAGTTTACATCAGAAAAACATTAAAACTTAAATTACGTAAATGATACTAATTCAGAAATAATTAAAATAAAAAGGTAAAATAACATAATATGAAATAGAAAAATTCTATAATAATTATTGTCAAATTAGAAAGTACATTATAAATTTTAAAATATTAAAAAATAAATATAATAAACTAAAATCGATCAGTCTAATTAATTCAAAAACTTATTATTTTCATTTTTAATTAGATTATTAAAATTATTTTATCTATTAAACTAATTAAATTCTATAATAATTTTTTTAAATTTAGAAAGATACATTATAAATTTTAAAATTTTAAAAAATAAAAATAATAAACTAAAATTGATCAATCTAATTAATTCAAAAGCCTATTATTTTAATTTTTAATTAGATTATTAAAATTAATTTATCTATTCAATTAATAGTTTTAATTTTCATAATATATGTATGCATCAATTTATTTATTTATTTTTATAAAATTAAAATGTATATTTCATATAAAATAAAAGATAATATATTTTACAATTAAATTTTAAATTTTTCTACAGATAAGAATAATTTTTTCAATCATATTAAAAAAAAAATTAATTTTATTTAATTTTTAACTAAGTTTATAACTGTATTGAACCTTTTAAACTTCGATTTAATTTCTAGTCCAATTTTTAAATTATAGTATCCTCTAGACTCAAAAGTTGGCTTTTTCTAAGGTTCAAGCAGATAATAAAAAGGAGGCTTCTTATGAATTAAGCATCAACTTTTCTTTTTTTTCTTTTTTTCCCCTTTTTTTTTAAAGGTAATTGGCATTCTTAAAGCCACAATTAAGTTTTTATTAATTGAATTCGGAATATTAAAGTTTTAAAATGAATAAATTTTTTGTTGAATTTATTTTAATAATTTTTGTAACTAAAAAATAGTCATTTTATTAATTAATTCATCAGTTTTTGTAAAATAATCGATTTTTGTAAACAAAAAAATTAGTTTGTTTTTATTTAATATATTTTAATTAAAATTTAAATTTTTTGATAAGTAAGGATAGCCTTTTTTTTAATTATATTCTAAATTCTTCAATTTTATTCAATTTTTATTATATATCGATTTTATAATGATCTATATATCAATTAAATATTTAAATCTTAATTTTTTTATTTTATCAATTTAATTTTTAATCTAATTTTTTAAATATTGTTATTAACTGAAAAAAAATAACAAAGCAAGAGTTTTTGACTTTATGGGCATAAGCTATTTTGAATTGACTGAACTTAGAACATCTGCTTCAAATTTAGGCAAAACAAAATAGAAAAAGCAATGTTTAAAAAATCGAGGGATGTTTTAAAAATTGAGCAAGTTCATTCAATTTAATAATAAAAATGTTGAACCAATCGATTCAATTTATTTTAATAATATTTATTAAAAATTGATTAATTTATTAATTAATCAGTTAATTTTTATAAACAAATAAAATTTTATAATCTAAAATAAATTGAATAATTTTTATTTAACAATTTTTTAATTAAAATTTAAATTAATAAGAAAGACAGCCTTTTTTTGTTTTGTTTATATTAATAAAAACGAATAAGAGAGTTGAACTATTTCTCTTGACCTTTTGTTTTGTCAACACTCCTTGCTAAATTTAATTAATAAGAATTAAGGTTTCACATTTTATGATTTTAGCATATAAATTATTTTTTAACACTCAAAACCTTATTCTATCTTCTATAATTATAAAAAATTCTTTAAAACTCCTAAAATTTATAGTGAAATACAAGTAATTGTTTAAATTTTAATTTTCATTAATTAAGTACAACTTTTACTTTAATAGATTTTTAATTTATTATTTTAATAAATGTGTATTAAATAATCTATCAATCGTATATGCAAAAAAATTTAAAGTTTAAAAGATTTAATCAAGATCGTAATAAAATTAGTTAAAGATTAAATAAATTAAAATATGATTGAAAAATAGTGTCAAAAAAGATTGTGAAATAATAATTAATTAATTAATTTTAATTTATAAAAATTTATTAATTTACAAAAATTAAACGATTAATAAGTTTAAACAACTAGAGATATTAAAATAGATCAAACCGAAAAGTTAAAAGATATGGGCCAAATCAGTTAAATTTTTTAATTAAATTGTAGGTTAAAAGGATAGTAATCAAAGGCGAAAAGCATGACATCCACCTATCTTGATTATCGTTCAATGAAGAAAATCTAAACTAAAGTGTACAAAGAAAAATCCATCACGAATATCATTAACATTTTGGTATGAAGAAATGGTATTCTAAAGGGAATCAGTCAAATAGCTAAATGCGCAGTTCAAATAACAGTCCTTCAACTGTGTCAGTAACTTGGAGAACATCTTAATAGTTTCCACTTGAAACTTGGGGAACTACGGATATCATGTGATCAAGCTAAACTATATTGCAAGCCTGCCAATCCTGTCTTCCAAATACTCTTCTGTGTCTCTATTACAAGTAAAATGGGTAGTAATCAACGGCAAAAAGCTTGACAGCTATCAAGCTCTTGACTATTGCTCAATGAAGAATATCTAAACTAAAGTGAAAAAGAAAAATCCATCACCAATATCATCAACATTTTGATATGAAGAAATGGTACTCTAAAGGGATTCAGTCAAATAGCTAAATGAGCAGTTCAACTAGTATGTCCTGCCACTCCTAGATTCTGCTATTGACAAAGACATTCATGTTTTCTCAAAGGCCAGAAAGAATAAGAATATGCTAGCAAGTGGAACAACACATACCACTGGAAGTTAAGAAGGGGGATGAAAGAAAACCCTTGAATCCAAAATCAATCATATCATTTCTGAGGCCTCAAATCCATAAACCTCTGCTCGCAGTGGGAAAGGCATGAGGAGTCCCTCCTGGAGACGAACTCACTCCCAGGTGTGCCAGTAATGCATTTGTCAACACATTTGTCCCAACAAGAAATAGTTAACTTCGTCACCATCTCATTCATGTCTTTTGATTTTCTCCTGTTGCATACCAACCAACTCATTCAGAAACAAGAAATAACAAAATCCCATAAAACTCATCACCATCATTAAATTGCAACAGATATTTATTTCCGTTAATTCCACATTTGGTTTGAATCCAAATCTTTCAGTATGCCCAGAAGAACAAAAAGGTATTCATTCTTTCACACGATACCATCATTGCCACCACCAATTCATAGGCAGCGTAAGATTCTTATATATCAGTGTAAAGTGCCTTCCCTACCAATGACAAACCTGAACTAAACACCCAAAAACATTCAAATTCTATAAGCTCTATTCCAAATTATTCAACTTTACGGGATCTAAGAATTGCTACCCACCAGTAAACTGAAATCAATTTCTCAACTAGACGATGGATTTGATAAGCAGAAAAGCGAGAAATGTCCTTTCTACCAAACATTTTCCATAACTTCAATTAGGTTCAAAATTGAAACACAGGTCTTGATTTCACCTTCTTTTACCTATGTAAATATATTACTTCTTGTCATCCTCTAAAAATTAATAACAGCTCTTCCTCTGTTCTGAAAGCAGTCACTAGTTAATTCCAGAAAGTTTCACAAAAACAAATTTTCACCAAAAAGGAAATTAAAGAAATTCTAAAAATAAACAAAAATAAAACGTTTGTTTTGTTTCTCATAGAATTTACAGTTGCAACCTCCTGAAGTTGTTCTCGCATCCTCTATGAAGCTTCAACTTCAACTGCTAACTACTGCAGGGAAAAGAGGAAGAACCAAACTTCAGAAAATAAAGTGCAAACCAAAAACATACCCTAACATTTTAACTAGAGACATCTAGGGTTTAAATTCACAACACCATATTATAGATCATATGAGCTCTCTTACCATGTTAAGGAAAATGGCAGTTGGGTTTCCAGGAGAAGGAGGATTATTATCCAACACTGATGCTTGAGGGCCTGCCTTAACTCTTGCCTCGGGGTCTAAAGCAGACAGTACTTCCATTTCTTCAAGGCCAATCTGTCTCTCAATCACATCAATGTTCTCCTGAAGGACTTCCATCTCCCCAAATGGTAGCTT
>JANJEY010000007.1:58854809-58865302 GCA_024703695.1 Erythroxylum cataractarum
TGTTGAATCTCCCGCTTAAGCTTGTCAGCTGAGGCCTTTATGGGCATTCCGGTGCAGTGGAAAGCAAATGGTAAGAGCACATTGGCACCCCTCAATCTATGATAAGCAGCAGCAAATTCGAGCTTGGATACTGAAAATGCATGGCCAAGATGCAGGAACCCATTCATATACGGGAATGGAAAGTTCCCAAAGAATTTCTCTCCAGCTTCAGGAGGCCTGTCATTAGGTGCCGCCCTAAAAACATCTTTCTCATCCCACCAACTTCGAGCCCTGGCCTCAATCTCCAAGAGACGGTCCCTCCTTGCAAAACTTTTAACACCCTCTGTAGTCATTTGACACAAACGGGCACTGCAAAAGAAGAATATTTACAGATCTTGACAAACCTGAAGTAAACACCCAAAAACATTCAAATTCTATAAGCTCTATACCAAATTATTCAACTTTACGGGATCTAAGAATTGCTACCCACCAGTAAACTGAAATCAATTTCTCAAGTAGACGATGGATTTGATAAGCAGAAAAGCGAGAAAAAGAAATGAAAAAGAGAGAGAATTCAAATTGGGGCAACGTTACAGAAGTAACTGAACTCACGTTGAGGAATCTCTGCAATTCAGTTTCATTGGGTTTTCGGTTTCTTCTGTCGCCAAAGCCCTAATTCACCCTCTCAAAGTTCTCAATAAACCCTAGACGAAAGGCGGTATAGGTCGTAAAACAGGCATCAGATACGCTCTTCCATAACGCTGTGCCTACGCAGTTCCATTATTAAAACGTCGACTTTTTAATTATATCAAACCTCTCGGCTTTCCTACGCCAAGCCGATGCTCCTCGTTCTTTTGATTTTGTTTCCCGCTTCACTTCTTCGATCTTGCGCCTTTTCTTCTTAACTCTTTCTGTCCTCCTTTTGCGTTAATTCTTCTTTGAATTGAGGTATGTTCTTTACGGCGATACCACAGCTGGTCCTCAGAGTTTCACGCAGCGGTACCATTTGTTGCTTCCATGTCATTCATGCTCGCTTGTGTCCTCTTTGAGACTCTATGTCCGCTTTGTCACCGCCGTGCTCAGCCTTGATTGGCATCGGTAGGTGCTATGATGTCTCTGTTAGAACATCGGGTCACAGATGTTGAACTTACCCAGATTGTAGATTCGTTGGTAATTGGTAATTATAAGTGGAAATGTTTATTTTCCGATCTTCTTTTGGACTAATATTATGAAGGTAGAGCTTGATTTGAATCATTTTCTGTTTATAGCAAGTGGGTCAGGTCTGATTTGCTCAATGATTTGGGCGTAGGTCGGGTTTTGAGCGGTGATGACTTGTTACCGAAGATTTTTGCATTTTATTGAGATTTGAAGTCATGCGTTTGAGTGTATGTAGAGTGCACTTATCCTACCTTAATGCTTAGTAGCAACACAAATCTATGTTAAGATCGCTTTAAACAACTATAGATCTACTTTCTTTTTGTATTTTTGCTAATTACTTCGTTTTAAGTAAAAAAATTTGAAGCAAGTTGTTTAATGGATTTTGATTGGTAAAAATGTCTCTAACTACTTTACGTGTTCCAGAAGAGTGCGGTTCTTCCCTTTCTAAACATGCAATTAATGTGCTGAATTATAGAATGTCCCCAACGTTGATTTCAATTTCGCAGGAGTCTCTATGCAGACACATTAGCAGTCTAGCTGATCATGATTCTTTTGGCATGAATATCAGGATCAGATTCTTTGATGGATTATACATATATGTGTAATCTTAATTTTGAACAAGTGAAGTTTCCCGTCTAATGGATATCGGTTACAATATGACTGTCAGTACACTTGTTGAGGTTCATATTGTTACTTGGTTTTTTCTAGAAAAGTCTTACTCTTACTCATCTATGCTATGATGTTTAACCAGATTACTTTTGGGAATTGGTTTTGATTATTTTGAATAGCAATACACCTCCTCTTCCTGACACTGGCCAGTGGTTGCCAATCTAATTTTCCCTGCTGCCAAACACTGTGTATGTTCTCTGTTTTGTTCTTTTTGGCAGAGAAATTGTTGTGGGCGATAATTTATTCGGAGAGGGTGTGTTTGTTATTGCCCTTTTTGGCCAACGTAAAAATTAGAGGGAACCACATTGACATAACTTTGTTAGTGGATGTTTGAAAATGTTCTAAAGAACATATTCAATGTCCTTCTACAGGTATTATATGATGGATGTGAAGAATTGGCTCAGAATGAAGCCAATTCCTCGAAGTATGTGATATCCAGTGAGAATAAGGTTTGAATTCAATTGTTATCCATGGCATTGGTCTTAAGTGGGCTTTTCTCTTTTAGTGTGCTTAGTTTCGACCTCACCCCCTATTCAACTCCCAAACGCATTCAGATACAAACGGAAAGAAAAGGGAAGACACATGCATAACAAAAATGTGGGAGTGAGTCTGTATGTATTCATTTATGTGCATGCTAATTATTTGTTAAACTTAGCAGAATTTGGAGCTAACAACTGCTTTAATCTTTGTTACTTGTGAAGAATATCATGTATAGTTGAGTGATTTTGTTAGCTTCATTTTTAACATTTTGTTTAGTGTTGGGAATGACGTGGCTCTCTTTGGTATCAGGAAATAGGAGAGAAATTTTCAGAGATTGGTGGCAGGTTTGATTACCCAAGTCTCACCAAAGAACTTGCGCAGGAAATTGATACTCTCTGGAAAGATGCTGCAATTCTGGTGGTTACTGTATTATGTAATGACTCATACTAGTTACCTTCTACTTCTTTTCTTGACTTAGTCTCGTTTTGATGTTTGTCTGTGCTTGTAGGAAACATATGCCCGGGGAAAAGGACTCCAAGTTCCAGATTGTGCCCTTTATTTCATGGAAATTTTGGAGAGATTATCTGCTGCAAATTATGTCCAACTAAGGTATCAAGGGTTGATACTCTTGTTCTTTCATGTCATAAAACAATATCCTCATTTTGGCTGATTTTGGATCTGAAATCTGCCAAACTGTGCATATGTCCAATAGGAATTTCTCAAGATACCGTCTGATGAATGTTCCCTGATGTCATTACGTTGGTTGCTACCCAACTTAGTTGTGCTAGACTCTTCAGAAGAGGTTATTACCCTCACCAAACTGCAGATAGCAAAGCCAGTACATGTTAGAAAACCTTTGATGCTTTGGAGAGTCCATTCTGCTACCTCCATCAGCTGGCCTTAATATTCTTTATGTTTCTTTCGTGATGGGTGATTAAGAGTATTTTGGGTGTTAGTGCTGACACTTCTCTTTGCAGCTAAGCTTGTTTCCTTACCTTTATGTTAGATTGACATAGAGACCTTGACTGTACAATTTGTTGAGTTTTATTTGTTTAGCCTCTTAATACCCACATGGCAAAACAAAACAAAAATAAAAGTAGCTGCCTGAATTTACTATTAATAAAAACAAAACATGTACATTTTCTATATGTTTTTGGCATATAGAAAATGTATAGCTGAATCTGTAAGTCTTCAAGTTTGTTTAGTATGTTGCTCTTTACAGGAACATACATGACTTGGTATTACTGAAGGTATTCAGGTTTAACTATGAGTTTATATTGTAGATTGTTGTTTGCTTCATATGTTCATCACGACAGCATCAATTGTGTATCTCATTTTTGTGATCTTGAGGTATGTTTTGATACATGAAAATGCATACAAGAGGATCACAAAAATTCTGAAAATTTTACATTTTGTAGCGCTGATATATATTACGTGTTTGTGATTTATTAGCTCCAGTCATGCTTTCCATCACAAGTTCATCATCAATTCTGCAGTTGTCTTTCAATGCTAGTGAATTATTTTCTCTGTTCAACAAATTTGGGACACTAATTTATCCAGGATGTAATGATATTTGTTGCAACGATATATGAATAATTTATTCAGGATTTCATATAAAGGGTTTCTGCTAAATTTCTCTTTTGTTCATAATATCTATCAGTTTTCTGTTCCGTGAAGGGATTATTATATACCATTGCAAGGACTGTTAATGGAGACTCACTTTTCTTTTTAACTATGCAGTTGTGATTTGGCTTTGTTGTCAATTGTTACGTTGATGCTTTTTGCTTGCGTTGTATTGATGAAATTGGTTTCTTACGCACATACGAACTATGATATGAGAGCAATTGCAAAGTTAGTTGAGAAGGTAACAATGTAATACTGTCAAAAAGCTGAGTCATCTACACCTCTCTATAAGTTAATATTTGTCTGCTTCCTGGTCATTTGTTACAAATTGTGGGATTAAAAACTGCTGAAGCTCACTTCGGTATATTTTTCATAGTACTTAGGCCATACAGCCCCTCCTCTTTCCCCACCACACATAACAGAAAAAAAGAAAAAAAAAACAAAAAGCCCACCAAAAAAAAAAGAGATGAATCTTTTGCTTGACTAAGTGTTCTATCTTCTACACCAATTTCATTTAATCCTTGTTTTCACATCTATCTTGATAATTAATTGGTTGCCCAATTCTCTGAATGTGGATTATACTCAAGATGTCAACTTCAAGAGCTTGTTATATTTCATGTTTGCTGCAACATTATGCTATCAGGTAACAATTGTCCTTTTTTCAACATCACAAAAATTTTGCTCATTTATGCTATTATAAACATATCAAGTATTATTGACTTCTCTAATCTTAATTTTCACACATGGTTTTGCAGCCAAGTTATCCTCATACAGCTTCTGTTAAGAAGAATTGGGTGGCTTGTCAATTTGTCAAGTTAGTAATATGCTCAAATTAGGTCAACTCCAAGTCCTACATTTTTTGCTGGCAATGGAGATGCAATTGTTTCAAGTTCTTGCTTCTCTTTGCTCTCTTTGACACATATTGAAGGAAAGCTAAAGCTAAAGTCAATTCTTGTATTATAATTGTTTAGCTCATGAATTCAAAGATCTTTTGTGGCAATTATATTTGTAGATTGTGATTTATTCTCAAAATTGATTAGTGTTGATTTGTTTTTAAGAATGCTACTTTCAATATTGTAACTCATGAATACACATTTATATACAATTTGTTTTTTTTTTCATTCCACCATGAGTTGCTCACAGTTTCATTTATATCACGATTTTATTTACATTTTCACTTTTGCCAATAATTTCCCCCACAATGTCATCCCTGAGAAAAAAAATAAAAGATCGATGTTGGTTGTTTTTTGTCCATACCATTATAAGAAGTTTCATGATAGTTTCAATAATTAAACATTTCTCATTTTGGCACAATTTTTTTTAAGATAAGGATTCGTCATTTATAGACAATAGATAATCAACAAAATATATAAAAATTACAAAATAATGAGTATAAGAAAGAAATTGTCAATTCTCAATAGGAAACAAAATATACACCTTGTTGATAAAGATGCACAAATTAACTTAAACACTCTACTTTCTTTTCACTTTATATTTATAAAATATGACTCATGCGCATGGAGTTAGACAATCACATGTCTCAACGAAATCACCTATATTTGTACTATTGTAGTTAACATTACTGTTTTGTTGTGAGTAATTTATCATCACATCGCTTACATCATGTGGTTGTTGTGTCTATAAGAATCATAAAAAATAGTATCATTAGTAAATTGTGAATAAGTTACTAAACATAATGTCGTTAGTAATAATATTTTGTCATAAGATAAATACCAATTAGGAATAGGTCATGTCCATAGAAAATTGAACATATTCAATAAAATTTGTTGACTTGAATTAGCAGAGGCAACCTATCATCAAAAAAGTTCAAAGAGTATATAATCAAAATAATAGAGTAATTATTAAAACAATGAATCTTTTTTATTAAAAAGTACACATGTAAGGAACATGGAATTTAAGAAAAAAAAATTACAAATAGAACCTCAAGATTAAATGGTAATGTTGGTGCTGCAATTGTAAGATTTAACATTTGAATATTAATCCATCTCTTCAGCTTGTAATTTTACATTGGAGCTCGCAATCGACTGTTGGACAATTGATCCATTACCTTGTAGTCTAGCATCGACGATTTCCAACATCTTCAAAATACAATCTTTAACAATTTTGTAAGTCTCTTTACTTTTAGATGCTTTTGTAACCAATTGAACATATAGCCCACACCATTCTTTATACCGCATACTTTGACATTTCTTGGGATCCAAATTGTTTATATTGATTCCAAAATTTTCATCTCCCATGAATTCAAGTTTTGCTTTACGTGTCCACCTTTTCAATATGTATTGACTTGGGATCTCTATAATATTTTTGACAGTAAAAACTTTTAAAACATGATAACATTAAATACAAGGAGGATTATAATGGAAATAAGGAGTGCAAGCAATCTTGGAAAAATCACATGAAGGAACAATCTTACAAAGGTCGGTCCAAATTGCTTTAAATTTTTTTACTTAAAACGAAATAATTAGCAAAAATACAAAAAGAAAGTAGATCTATAGTTCTTTAAAGCCAAACCCACATCTGATCTTAACATAGATTCGTGACTACAACAACATCACAGTAAATGGAAGCTTTGCTAATTCACAACTACAACATCATCACAGTAAAAAGAAAATGAAGCTTCTACATAATGCACTTCAGATGTCACTACTGGATGATGATTCATTGAACTGCATATGCTCGCCAAATACTGAATTCCTTTCTTCTGAATTTACTCATCCATTTCCTTATACTAGGTTACTTGTCAACATTTTATATAATCACTTAGATAAAATCTTTGCTGACCGTCTTTAATCTAGTTTAACATTTATGTTATAATCAGCTTCACAATCCATCAAAGTTCAAGATACCCTAGTTCACAAAAGAAAATATTGTTTTCCTACATACTAATTGCCAGAATAAGACGAAATGGGAACAATAGATAAAAGTTCAACTTTAGGCTTTTGGTTGAGGAACATGTCAATAGCAAAAGGATCTATATGAAAACCAAACCACCAAAATTATAATAACAATTGATCGAAACTAAAATATGAAAGACAAGCTTTAAAGGGTAGAAGAGCATCCACTTGCACTTGAAGCTGAAGTTTTTTCTGTTGGGAATCAAAACAACAAAGATGTGCCAGAAACGACAACGCTCGGATTAAAACAGAATATGTGCGGACACGATGTCAATCGAATATGGAAGCAACAACAAAATGTCAAGAAACAAAATTAAAGGACACCAGAATTTTTAACATGGTAACACCCTCTCAAATATCGAGAGGCAACATTCACGGGATCTAGTATAGAAAAACTCCACTATCAATCGAACGAGTATACCAAATGTCTCCAACAATACAAGGATAGACATAAACGTCCCTTACTCCTGCTAACAAGTGAAAACCACACCTAAAATGTATCTCAAAACAAAAAAAGGGTTACAAAGTATACAATCAACAACAACAATGTAGAAGACAACCAAAAGCACCAAAATCTAGAATAAAACTAGATGAATATCGTCAACAGACAAAAGAAGGTTACCCAGCGTAGCTCTCCAATCTTTTGGGAAAAAGAATGTTTCCCAAACCTTGTCTTTGCCTCCAAAAAGAAATAATTTGCAATTGGTCCAAAATGAAGGACTAAATTGCAAATAAACCAAACTAAGAGGACCAAATTGCAAATAGGTCAAATAAGGACTAAATTGCAATAGTCCAAAGTTGTTGTTGTGTTTATGGTATGATATATGTTGTAATGTGTGGGTGGGGGCATGTATTTATATACATCAGTTATGCCACCAAAAACCAAATTAATCAATGTGGGATTCTTTTCAACTAAGCCCATTGGGTTTTATAATTAGGCTTAATATTTAGGCCTAATGGTTGGGCTCCATTTTATGAGGACCCATAACAAATTCCCCCTCCGAATCAAATGGAGCCAATTGCCAAACTTGCAATCGACCGACAAACTTCAAACTTTTCCCTTGGTAGAATCTTCGTTAACGTGTCTGCACCATTGTCATCTGTGTGAATCTTCTCCAACACCAACAGATTAGACTCCAAGATATCACGAATCCAATGATATCGCACATCAATATGTTTTGATCTACCATGGAATGTTGAGTTCTTGCTCAAATGAATAGCACTCATATTATCACAAAATAAGACATAACTCTCCTGTGTAAAACCAAGTTTTCAGACAAACTTCTTCATCCAAAGCAACTCTTTACAAGATTCAGTTGCAACAATGAACTTTGTTTCATTAGTAGACAAAAGCAACACATTATAGCAATTTAGATTGCTATATCACAACTCCCCCTGCAAAAGTGATCATATAGCCCGAAGTAGTTTTTCTCGAATCAACATCTCCAGCCATGTCTGAATTTATATAACCAGAGAGTTCTGGCTTTCCAGTCCCAAAATACAACTTCAAACTAGAAGTTCCTTGGAGATATTTCAATATTCACTTCACTGCATTTTAATGCTCTCTACCCATATTGGACTGAAAACGACTAACAACACTGACAGTATGAGCTATATCAGGCCTTGTGCAAATCATTGCATACATCAAACTTCTTACTACCGATGCATAAGGAACACGTTGCATATCTTCCTTCTTTTTGTCACCGGAAGAAGACTGATTACTACTCAATTTAAAATGTAATGCCAAAGGAGTACTTACAGTTGTTGCCTTATCAATATGAAAATGTTCAAGTACCTTCTCGACATACTTCTCCTATGATAACCACAATTTCTTGACACTTCTAGCATGAATAATTTGCATACTAAGAAGGGTCTTTGTCGGTCCCAAGTCTTTCATCGCAAAAGACTTGCTGAGCTCCATCTTCAATTTGTTGATCCTGGAAGAAATTTGACTGATAATCAACATGTCATCAACATAGAGCAACAAAAAGATGAAGCCATTATCTATGAACTTCTGCACAAACACACAGTTATTTGAAGTAGTCTTCTTGAATCCCTATTGGATCATAATAGACTCAAACTTTTTATACCACTGTCTTGGTGCTTGCTTCAAACAATATAAACTCTTCTTCAAGTTATAGACATAGTCTTCTTTGCCCTTCACCATATAGCCTTCTGGTCCGTATAAATCTCCTTATCGAGATCACCATGAAGAAAAGCAGTTTTGAAATCCATCTACTCAACTTCCAAATTAAAACTAGCAACTAAACCCACAACAACTCTAATAGAAGACATCTTCACAGCTGGAGAGAATATCTCATCAAAATCAAACTCCTTCTTCTAGTGAAATCCTTTGACAACCAATCTAGCTTTATATCGTGGCTCTTTTACCCTTAGGTAATTTGACTAAGTCAAAGGTATGATTATCCAGTAAAGACTTCCATTCATCATCTGTGGATGCTTTCTATTCATTTTTCTTCTTACTCTCCATAGCTTCTTCATAAGACTCTAGTTCTCCCCCGTCAATAAGAAGCACATACTTGTGAGATGAATAACGAGTAGAAGGAACCCGTTGTCTATTTGATATCCTAAGTGGAACATCAGGTTCAATGACATTAGCATCTAACTCTTCTGTAACATCCTCATAAACATCATCAGCACCTCAAAGATTATCTTGTACCTCAGTATCATTTACAAACTCGACATCACCAGGTGTCTTTGTCTCTTGAACTGGATCAAGATTAACCAAATCATTTTTATCAGGAGATTTCATCTTCTCTTCCTTGCCAATGTCTTCAATGTTCTAATCTTCCATAAAAATAACATCACGGCTTCTAACGAGCTTTTCCTCAGTTGGATCATAGAATCTATAGCTAAACTGATCAAGGTCATAGCCAATGAAAACACATTGTCGCATCTTAGCTTCTAATTTGGACCTCTCATCTTTAGGCACATATACGAAAGCTTTACATCCAAAGACACGTAAATAGTCATAAGAGAAATTTTTCTTATACCAAATCATGGAAAATCATGAATGCATGTACTTATGGATAAATGCATATGTAATAAACCTGTTCCTCTATAATTAGAGGCCAGTAAAAAGTTCAGTCAATGAATGCAGTGAAATCCTATCAGTTTGTCCCAATTACCAACATACCCTTGCTAACAGTAACGGGATGTTACAGTGAAGCACAAGGAATATTTGTAGGGATCAAGGCCAACAGATAGAAAAAAAAAGTACTTTTGGAATGTCTTTTTAGTTATAGATGACTGCACATGTAATGAAGAAAGGAAATTGTATATTTTCTTTTGGATTACCATTTAAATGTAAAGATGTATTACTACTGTTAAATGATAATGTAAAGCAATGAGGATTTTTGTAATGTGTATATGTATAGCATTGAGTATAATTGTATACCTTGAATGTGTGTATAGGAATTTGGTTGCTATATATATGGATGGTTATAGGCTCCAAATAGGGGGTGTTACACATAGTGCGACATGGAGATGCCCATCGACATTGGGGAATAATTCAAGTTGTTTCTAATTGTTTTATTGGTGGCGTGATAGAATTGACGACTATTGAAGGCGTATTGTAATACCCGGTATCTAGTTTAACCGGTACACCGAAATAAAATTGATATTTAGACTTATGTCATTAAAACCAGA
>JANJEY010000007.1:58918582-58929406 GCA_024703695.1 Erythroxylum cataractarum
GCTGGAGACTGTACTACATAACAATCACCACTTTTACTTAAAATTTGGACAAATCTAGACAACTTGGATGTGTCTTAGTCTTACTGTCTTTGGACTTTTTAGTGCCTATGTAAGCTCTTGGCTTTCAAGATAAATAAAAAAAGTCTTGGATGGAGAAGAAACAACAGCAAGTGAGGAAAAGGATAAGCAGATAACCATGTCAATTATACAAGGGATTACGAGTTAATTATTTGACGAGTTAGTTAACGAGTTAATAACTCGTGTTTCGCCTAAATTACTTAACGAGCTAATAGCTATTTTAACAAATAATTGTGTATGAGTTTATTAGAAACAACCTCTTTATTAAATATGAATAAGGTTGCATATTATTAGACCTCTCTAGATCTCGCGTCTTAACGAAATTTCAAGAGTGTTAATTATGATGATTCTGACGATGGTTATTATTAAAAACATTAAGTCTTATTTCAAAATACATGAAATAGTCAAAGAAAATGTTTATTTATAAACAATAAAAATAAATTTAATTTAAATAAATGATTAAATATATGAACATCTCATTTATAATTTTAATTTGATTTAAATTGTTCAATTCTTAAAATTATATTATTTTAAAGAATTTAAATTTAATATATAATTCAAATTTAATTAAATCTCGAATTAAAATTAAACTATTCTATGAAAATATCGAGCTGAGAAGCGTGCCCATATGAGTGGTTGAAAGCGATGCTGATTTTGGATTCATTTTCAGGCAATTTCGCCGAAAGCCGTACCTGATCTTCATGACATTGTCCATGACGTCCTCTTCTGAGCTTCGATCGATACATGATTTCTCAAAAGGGGACCAAGATCCAGCGATTTGTCTGTTTCTTGCTCTAGAACCTAAAATTCTATTTGGAAATTGCTTCCTCTATTCTAATTTTGTTTCCTTGTCATCCCGGCTGGAGTGTGATTAAAAAAATTACGGATTCAAGTCACGAAAATAATTCTTTTATAAAATATAAAAAAAAGGTTGCGTATAATTGATGTCTCTCTTTTAATGTATTTCCTGACCATCGCAAGCGAAAAGTCTCGTGCACTGAAATCTTATATTACTAATTTGATTTTCTATGAATTTTTTAAAATTTCGATTAAACTACGATTTTAGATTCCATAAAAGCAATGTGGATATACACACATATAGCTAACTAAATGAACACGACTCTTACTCAGTATAGATTAGAAAGGTATTGCTTTAGCAGATCATATTCTGAACTGGGGTCCGAAGCCATCCATTTTAGGATGAGACATTGAATGCATCCATTGATATCTTTGGTTGTCAATGCAGGACAATGACCGAAGAAAACCAACACTTAGCTTGTTTCTTATCACAAATATCATCAATTTGATACCGTTTTTGGCTTCTTTCTGGATGGAAAACGCGTTTTTTGGTTGTTTCTCATTCAAGTAGACAAAGCAAGTGCACAACAGTTCATCTGCTACAAAACTTGCTTTGGATCACGAACTAAGCAGGCAAGTTATTATTTCTATGTTTGAGAACTTAATAAAGCTATAACATTTTTTTGTTTAATCTTGTTGAATGTTGTTTATCAGATTAGGAAAATGTTTCTGATGCAAGAATTATCAAATCTTCGTTTTCCTACCCAAATCAGTAGATCAGGACAAGAACAGGTTCGTTTAGGATCATATAATTTTCTGAAAAGGGTTGGTACATAAACCTTTATCAGATGAAAGATTCCTCGGTGTGGAGCTCATTGTCGTTTTCTTTCTACCGTTTTGGATTGAGTACAAGGACTTGCATGTATGTTTGTGTAGCTTTTACCAGCTTGAGCTAACCACATCCATACATAGTCAAGCCATTATTTGTACGGATCCTGGAACTTTGTCTGTACATCTTCTTCTGCACCAGAACTATTGTCCTGTTCAGGTTTTCCTAAGTTAAACGGACGACAACAAATTCTTACCGGTCTTATCCCCGTCATTTTCTCACTTTGTTTTCAGATGGAAAACAACGAAGCACTACAAATGCATATCACAACAAATTAATGGAACAGTAAAAGAAGAGTTAAGATGATTTCAAGACTAACATTCTGAAATAAGTTCGTAAGTTAATTTAAAATCTGACCAAATTTTATGTTATGTCCAAATTCGAATCAATTCCAGATCTCCTGTCTAATATTATGGTGTCTTGTGTTTAATGACTTTCAGCAATTTATTTATGTGGATCCCGCAAAATAAATGACTGAAATTTTATGAAATGGAATAAGACAGAGTAATATTGGACGGAAGATTTTGTCCTATTCGAATCCGGTCAACTCAGGACATGACGTGAGTATGCAATCACTAGCTCCAAAGGATTGGAGGCTATATGGGAAGCCTACGTCACCGACTAGACCAAAACTAGGTTTACATTGCTTCCATGCATGAGAAGCCATGCAAAATATTGCATTTACACAAGAACTCTGAACGTGGGCAAGCAACCACTGCATATTCATTGATTTCAAGGTCGAAATTGAACATCATTCAGAAGTGGCTGTTCTGGTACATACGAGCAGTAGATGTAATGTTCAGTAATTTCCATCAAAAGCTTTCAAGATTCTAAATACGTCACGTCGAGAATTGTAGTGAAAGTCCCGAGGAAGACAAACCATCACATACGTATATGTTGACGTAATTCATCCAAATCCAAATGCATGTTCTGCGAACAAAGAACTGCAGGTAAAGTAAACAAAATGGTGACAAAAGAGATTAACCGACTCGTCACGATCAGAAGTTAAAGTCACGAAACTACTAACCCCACAACACCAACGTTTCTCTCTGAACCATTTATACAGTTTTCGCAGCAGCCAACCTGAAGGCACTAGGAGAAATTGAAAGATCCATTAAAAATGAACGACACAAAATGTCATATTCTTGATCCTTTGTTCTTACAAACTAATGTAATTACGGATAACAAAAATGTCATTTGATAGTAAACTAATCACCTGATTAGTTCCTAATTATATGGAGAAAGACAAAGATTGTGTGTTTTGGACCTTTGTGGTTCAGCTAACTTGAAATTTAAGTGAAGGATCTGAATGGTTCTTTTCGGCTAGAAGCAGATAAATCCTGAAAGCAACATTAACACTAACCTTTTTGCTTAAGATTCATGAATCATGAGTTCACACAATCATTATCGAGGTATGTGCAGACTAAGTGGACTTTCAGTTTAGAGTATGATTGTTTGTGGTTTTCGTATTCCTGTGAACTGCATTAATTGCTCACTAAGAGTCTAGTGAACTTTCACAAAATCATTATTGATGTATGTGCAGGCCCCTCATCTACTAAGTAGACTTTCCGTTTACAATATGATTGTTTAAGGTTTTCATATTTCTGTGAAATGTAGCACTCATTAAGATCTAGTGAATTGTCATTAAGAATCTAATCAGATTTTATCAGTGTCAGCATCTTTAAAGTTAGGTGCTTCTTTCAGGTACTAATATTCTATTTTTATA
Organism: Erythroxylum cataractarum; assembly: GCA_024703695.1. Taxonomy (NCBI): domain Eukaryota; kingdom Viridiplantae; phylum Streptophyta; class Magnoliopsida; order Malpighiales; family Erythroxylaceae; genus Erythroxylum; species Erythroxylum cataractarum. The sequence continues at coordinate 58,922,074 of JANJEY010000007.1, forward strand.
AAAATTTGAAGTTTTAAAACTTCATTCATATAAATCATTGGAATTCTAATTTGAGACATATCTTACACATGAACCCTCTTGAATTCTACTATTTTAGACTCAAGCAAAAATAGTTTATTACAATATTAAAACAACGATGAGGACGAAAATAAGTGACGGAGCCAGAAGTGTAAGATAGGAGAGTTCAAATATTTAATTTTTTAAAATCTTGGGAGGCCCAATGTACTAATGAACTCCAAATAATTCCGTCCTTATATATATATATATTAAAATAAAAATATTTAATTTTTTTAAATATTGGGGGGCCCAGTACACCATGGATTCCCACGTAGCTCCGTCTATGAGACAATACCGTTTCAATATGAATCTCTTTAAGATGTCAGGCAGAAATATGTAATCTTACTCCTAATCAACATAGACATTATTTTTATAGACAAAAAAGAAACGATTAAAAGAAAACAATATACCTAAGCAAATAACTGCATAAACGAGAATCAAAATAAATATAAATATAAAAGTAAGTAAATAAATAAACATATAAAAAAACAAATGATTAAATAAAACAAACAAGCTATTTTTAAAAAATACAAAATAAAGAAATAAATAAGATAACTAAAAAATAAAGTATTGCAAACAAAATTATTTAGGCTAAATAAAAAATACAAGATTTGGAGAAAAATATTCAAAAAAACTTATGAAAAGAGATTAACCTACTTTTTTTTTATTCGAGGAAAATCTATAGACGGGTCAAACGGGCACATCTCTTTGAGGGCTCAACTGGCTCACCACCCCATAGGTGGACCAAGCGGGCGCACCTCATTATTGAGGGCCCAACTAGTTCTCCATCTACAGGTAAAATTTCGACTGTCCCAAGCTCTTACAAGAGAGGCTAGCATAGAATCGAACCTGGGACCTAACCAAAGTCAAATTCCGTTCTTAACCATCGAATCACACCCCTTAAATTAACAATTAACATATCATCAAACTTCGCTCGGATCGTTTTAATTTTCAATATCATAATATTATCAGGGGTAATTGTTAACCTACTTACATAGGCTCTTTACCCATATCTCAATTCATCAAAATTTTTTATTAAAGATCAGTCAAGTCCCGATAAGCTCTGACAGGATCATATCATTCATGATCATTTTTTTTTCTTAATTCTTCTTGGGTCTTCATGCACTTGATCTCTTACATCCTTTAAGGTATTAAAGTGTCTTCTCCTAATATCTTTAAACTACCTAAATCTTGTGTCTTGTAACTTACTATTAATATCAGTCACTTCCAACTTATCTCTTATGTCCTACATTTCCAACCTTATCTCTTCTTTGCAAGATCATCTTCCTATCTGTCATTATTAACTTAATCATCATTTTGTTTTCCTGTAGCTTAGCTGTGTCTCTTAATTGTTTGTTTTGACCTGTCAAAGGAAAGCGATTGCTCGGTTAAAACATAAATTGATTACATCTTTGCTCTTTTCTTTTTCTGTGAAGAAAAGCTGATCATTGAAAGAATGGGTTGCTTCCTTACATGACTTGTCTAAATTGATAAGCCATTTTGGTCAGTAAATGCTCAAAAGATGTTAATATTTGAAATTAAGAAACTTCATTCTCCTTGTTAAAATTTAATGTTCTTAAAAAAATCAAACTCTATTAAATTTTGTAAATATATTATTTAACAAAAGAGTTAATTATAAAAAATTCAAACTTTATTAAAATTTTTCATATCAGTTCAAAATTAAAAAATAGCATTAAAATACTCGAATTCAACTTTTATCAAAAATAATCCGACATTAACGTGAATAATATGGTAGGTCACATCATATTAATATTTTTGCTATGTAACTATCACGTATTGTATTTGTATCACATATAAATTTTATTATTTAATTTATTAAAAAATCAAATACCTTAAAATAATTATGAAATAATATGTATGAAGCACTGTATAATTATTTTAGAATGTTATATTTTTAATTTATTAAATAATAAATTTAGTACGTTGCAAAAATACTAATTTAAAATATCTCGCTACATTAATGGAAAACTTATACTTGGGTTATTTTTGGTCAAAATTAACAATTAAAATACTTCAATGTCACTTTTTAAAGTTCAAACTGATATTATAAAATTAAGGAAATTTTAAAAATTTTCAGTAAAATATGATAATTTTAAAAAATATTGTATGTTATTTTTTTATGAATGAAATAATATCTTTTATTTGTTTAAAATATTTTTTATAAAATGAGAATAATTTATATATACTTTGATAGAGATGGGCCAAAATTTCCCTTCTTGGCTAGGAGTTAGGATAGGGGCTATATTGTGTATGGTGTCTATTTTTTTCAACTTTCAACCCTATCTGACTTAGGGTAGGGGCTATATTGTGTATGGTGCCTAACTTTTACAAGGGTAAGCCCTCCAGGTGGCTCTAAGATGGCCAAAGCCCATTCTCTCTCTCTTTCTTTATATATATATACTTCAATTGGGTATTAATGAAAATTATGCATATATATTAACTACGAGTTGTGGCTTAGTTGGCTGTGTAAGTTCGACATGTAAGAAGAGCTCTCGGGTTCAATCTCCATTGACCCCACCCATAAGGAGGGGCGAAGAGCCTTAATTATGACTAAGTCTTGACTCGGATTAGTTGACCTAGTGGGTTCGGATACTCGTGGTGCAAACGAAAAAAATTGTTTTTGTGTTATAAAATTATCAATACCTTCTCCATCTAAATTATTTCTTTACATCTTTCAACATGATAGTAAACTAAAATCAAAGATTTTGATTTTATGGTATTTATATATTCTTTATTGAATTATTTAGTTTATTACTTATTATATATTTTATTTATTTATTATTTTTAGTTTTAGTTTTTTTCTTCTTCATGTGAATCATTTAGAAACAACATTTGTATTAGTTAGAGGTAAGGTTGCTTACTACTACACTTCGCCAAATCCTGTGTATCAGCGAAATTTTTATTGAATTGTTGCTGTTGTTATGGTAACAAATTCCAGAACAAAATTATATCTTTTTTTTAATAAAATTACTTGAGTTATTGCAATTGTGTTTATATTATTTATAATTAGTCTATAGTTATATTACGGAACATCAGACTGGGTATGATGATGATGATAATTAGTCTATAGTTACCACAACAACTTATAATTAAATTCATAATAAATCAAATCACAATTATCTCATAATTAGCAATTTAAAATTTTATCCTATTAAGGTGTTGTAACAAAACATTAAATCATGAAATGGACATTTTAATACATTCTTATTAAAATATTTTGGTCCCTCCCATTAAAATTGATTATTCTTTGACACATTAATTTTTGAGGGACAGAATTCTGGGATAAGACAAGACAGTGAACAGCAACTTTGCATGGATTTTTGGTTATTTATGTATTTATTTATTCTGCTTCTTTTGTTCTGGTGATCTGCTATTTATATGGCCTTGAAGTCCTCTTTAGATTGTCACAGAACCACTTTTCTTTGACTGCAACTTCTGGCCGCCTCCAAGTCCAAGCACTATCATCGTCGTCTCACTCTCACTTTCACCTTTCTCTTCCATCACTTTTGCTGAAAACTTTTTCAATTTTTCCAATTCCAAAGCTCCTTTAAAATGTCAGGCTTTTCATACCAGCACCACCCTTTCGTTCTTGATTCAGTGATATTGCAGAGCACTCCCATTAAGAACATGTCTGGTTTTATGGAGAATGGGAACATCAAGACCAACTGCTTCTCTCAAATTTACCCTTTTGAATCTCTTTATGAAACTCCTGTTGACGTTAGCTTCCAGGAAGTTAGTCATGTTGATCAAAACTCTTACGTTGTTCCAAGTGATACCGAGACTTCTTCTGTGACTAAAAAACAGAGCACAGGTTCCTCAACTGTTGTGAACAAGATTGAAAGCGGCGAGCAAGTTACTCAACTGGTGATTCCCATGAACAAGAAGAGAAAGCATACAAATGGGTCAACCTTAACCTCTGCTCAATCAAAGGTAAGCCTTCATAAGAATTCTGTTATGATCGTGACAATCTAGACCTCAGGCTCTGTATCTTCACCGATGATTTTGGTCTCTCTGTTATTTTGATAGGATGCTTGGGAAGATAAAAGCAAGAATCATAAGAAATGTAATGGCGAAGTAAATGAAGCTGAGAAGAAACCAAAAGCCGAGAAGAAGGATCAGAAGAAAGCTACTGAGGAGCCTCCAACAGGCTACATTCATGTAAGAGCAAGGAGGGGTCAAGCAACAGACAGCCATAGCCTCGCAGAGAGGGTAATTTTTCAGCACTAGAACCTTATTTTTTCTCTTTCCTACCAAGTAATGTTCTTTTTAGTTTACCCTTCTGGTACTTCCCGTGACATCTAAGAATGTCACACATGCAAAATTACAACGTGACATGCTACCGTTTCAGGTAAGAAGAGAGAAAATCAGCGAGAGGATGAAGACATTGCAGCGTATTGTTCCTGGTTGCGACAAGGTTGGTGTTCAGTTCCTTACCTTAATCCTGTCTTTCTCAAAAACTAATCTATACCCTTTTCTACTTCACTTCATTCATGCATCTGACAGCTTAACCTGGCATGGTTTTTCTAAAAACAGGTGACTGGAAAGGCTCAAATGTTGGATGAGATCATTAACTATGTCCAGTCCTTGCAAAATCAAGTGGAGGTGAAATACCAATTTCCATTAAGAGCCTGTAGATGCAACTAGTTTAGTTTCTTTCTGTATGAATCATGATCAGAATCAATTAACCCATAATGTTCTTGTCATTTTCCAGTTCCTGTCCATGAAGCTTGCTTCTGTTAATCCCCTGTTCTATGACTTTGGAGTGGATCTTGACCACTTCATAGTCATGCCTGAGGTAAAAATAGTTCTTGTTTCAGTCTTCTGGTTCAAGATTAAACATATGTAGTATTCAAGACTAAATCTGATGTGATCTTGTTTCTGCTTAATATTATTCAGAAGTTGAATAACTTGCCATCACCTTTGCCAAGTGTGCAACAATGCAGTCCCACCCAATCTGCAGCTTTTGGGGATACAACCACCATTGCAGCTACTTCTGTTGCAACTACAAACTTTGCCACAGTAGATAGCTATACTTTTATTGATAGTTCAGCCTCACTTTTAGTTCAAGGTGAAGGATCAAGTGAGCTAGTTACCAAGGTAGGCAAGTATTATAATTTCTTGAAAAAAACCTGAAAAACTCTTTGTGCCAACTATTTTCTAACAAATGAAAAATTCCAAAATGTTTCAGGATAGTGGTAGTCTACTATGGGAAGTGGATGAGAAAAGACAGAAACTTCAGAATCCATCTGGGTTCACCCATGACTTGTGTTCTTTTCACTGATAAAAGTAACAAGAGCTGCCCTACAATTACAAACTTCTGGTAAGCTCTCATGTCCTGTCTCATGTAATAATCCCAAATGAACAAACACTGTATATTGCACTTGACAAGAGAATTATTTTTCTATCCAGCTTGCAAGGAGATGGAAAAAGCCAACCATGAACAGGGAAAATTAAATGAAGTAAGGACATGGAAGTTCTAAACTTGAGGCTCTGAAACCTCTTGTTGCAAGTCCAATAGTGTAGAATGAGTTTAAATTGGAATCTAGACATGAATAAAGGGCAGCAAAATCAGTGGATGGAGAACTTAGAAATGGTACAACCGACCAAATAAGACCAGATCTATTTGCAGATCCCTTGTTTGTTCCTGTCCATTATGGCCCCTCCACCCAAGTGTCTAATGCACAAATTCCAAAGACTCCTGTGTGGTTATGAAGCCTGGACACAGCTTTTTTCATGCAGAGAAAGTATAAGTATAGTATATTATTCAAGTCACCATGCATTATGCAGTACGCACTTTTTCCCATGTATCATTTTTAATAACCATTGTAGAGAATTGAGTTCCTATGGTTTCAGTTAATTCTGTTGTTACAGTTATTCTTACTGTTTAATTTTCTGCCCCTCACCTTTCATTTATTATTATCATTGGATAGAAAGAAAATGGAAAGAGAGATGAGAGGGATTATAGCTAGGTTGATGCTACAACTGTAATTGATATGATATGACTAGTTATGCAGTCGTCCTATTCTTTTCTTGGAATCTTCAAGTGTTTTGGCATTTTCTGAGTTGATGTTTTTGAGGCTAACTTCCCTTACCCACCACCTGCTGCAAATTGCAAACAGGACAGAAAGCATCTACAAATTGCTTTCTTGTATGATATTTCCTTTACAAGTTTCAATTACAAGTTTCAAGTTGCAGCAAAGAGGGATAATGAAAGTTACTGCTCTTTCAGGAAAAAAAGACTTTCCAGAGAGATTACAAAATATAAAAGTTTTGGTATCTCTAGTTGAAAACTATCACACCCTCAATAACCCTCTTCTGTTAGTCTTTCCATGTCAATGATGAATCCCATAAACACTACTGCAATCATATTAATCTGAACTTTTTCAGATAGAACCATAAAATGATGTTAATGTGAAACCTGACAATTTTGTAGTTGAATCTGCATTAAGTAATTTATTTAAAACCCATGATTTGTAAGGTATCACTTGCATCAAACAATTTACTCAGGTACAGAAAAAACATTAAATTGAGTTGCAAAAATTCCAGAAAAATTGAACTAAAGATATTTTGTTGCTTTGGCAATCAGGATAAGTGCTTTATCTTGAAGGAAATAGTTAGAGGACAGATTCATTTGGAATGACAAGTGACAGGAACTACACGCCGCTTGTCCAATCACCTGCCAAAAGTATGATTACAACCTTAAAAACAGTTTATCTAACTAAACACATCAGTATCCTATGTAAACTACCAAGTAATCCCCTTAATGCAAAGATTTAAAATCATTGCCCCATCATTTTTTAATGATTAAGCAGTCCCTATCAAAAGTTTTAACCCAATCTCTCATCTTTATTTCTGCTTTTAAGTTGCTAGTAGCTACAGCTGTAGGACATAGACAATCCATGTGGTTGTTGTGTTCTTCTTGTTCTTAGTCCTGACCCACATGTTTAGTTTCTAGCTTATATAATTGAGTCAAAATTGCAGAAATGATTCAAGAAATTTTTAAAAAATCAATCTTTTTACTTTACCCTGTCTTGTCCCATCTCTTCCACACCTTAAAATAAAGGTACTGTCAGCTAAAATTACTGCTTCCTTCTCTTCCTCTCTTTCCTTTTCCATGTCTTTATCATCTTTTAACAACTTTTGTCTTAATTTGGTAAACAACTTTGTCATCTCTTTTTCAACTGATTGACTCATTTTTTTTAATTTGATTATATTAAAAAATTATTTTATTATTTAGTTATAACCTGATTAAGTT
>JANJEY010000007.1:58929506-58944868 GCA_024703695.1 Erythroxylum cataractarum
AGTACCCAAAGTGCTTGATATTTGGCCTCAACCATCAGTCACGCTCAACAAGTTGTGCAGTAGAGAGGCCATCTTCAGCCTTCAAGGGAGCACTTTCAAGAATATTCTCCAACCAGCTTCAATTCTGCATCCAAAACGCTCCTTCTCATATGGACGACGTGGCTTCTTAAATGTCTTCCCATAATTCCTGTAGAAACTGACATGAACCATGGCTTCGCTAGCTGGTTAGCAGAGGGAAGGCGAATCTCCTGTTCGGTATTTTAAAGGTTGGATATGTTTTGTCCGCGATGGGTTTGGTTGAGTATAAGAGTGATTATAAGGTGTTGATGTTGACGACTGTAAGGGCTTGAAAAGCTCTTGTCTCTTTGGATCTTTGATTTGCATTCAAATTTTCTACAATTAACCTTGTGTTGTGTTTGTTTATTAAACCTTTTTTGTTTAGTGTTAGATTTTGTTTCCTCTCTAGTTACATATTATTAGCAGAAAACCAAAGTTCCTTTATTCTGTTTTGGCGATATTATCTTCACCTCTATTGACTCATAATCTTCATGTTTGTTGTCTTTATCAGGTTGTTCAGCGTGTTGCAGGAATTATTCTCTCAGGCAAAGTATAAAAAAGCAGCATAACTTGCTGCAGAATCTCCACAAAGACTTCTTTGAACTCCTCTTGTAGTTGTTGAGTTTCAGGTTAGTGATGAACAAAGCGTTCTTTATATTGAATTGTTGGACCCGAATATAAAGTGGAAGTGAGCTGGTTCATGACTTTTTGATTCATAAATTTTGGATATGTATATATATGCCTAAAACATGATGTAGGAAACCTGATAAATCTACTTTCTCCAATATTTTCTGTCCTAAAATTGGAACAACCTTTAAACTGACTGATGTGATTTTATCTTGTTGCCTTTTTTGAAATCAATTAACTTTAGCATCTGTTTATCCTTAACATAGTACATACATCTCTTAAATTGTAAATTGTTTGAACAAATTTATATAAATACATTAGAATATTTTTTGTGCAGTCATGACTCGTTTCAGATTGAGTTTACGTAGAAATGTTGAAAGAACAAAAATGATTGTGGTTGTGTTGACTATATGGTTGCAGTTGTGTAATGTTATTAGTTCACTATTAAGTTTGTTGACATCAAAGGCTTCTTTATATAGTTATAGGCCCATTGTTAGAAGTTATTTTCTAAAGAACAAAAAGGATTGTGGTTGTGTTGACTATATAGTTGCAGTTGTGTAATGTTGTTAGTTCACTATTAAGTTTGTTGACATCAAAGGCTTCTTTATATAGTTATAGGTCAATTTTTAGAAGTTATTTTCTAAATTTTTATGCAAATTGAGATTATGTAAAGTGAATTGTGCATGACAATGATGAGTCATGTATTTCAATGGTTAGGATAAATAGGCAATCTTTTTTTAAACTATGTGAATTACTAAAAAGTATAAGAGGACTAAAGTCAATAAAAAAAAACATGCTTATTGATGAACAAGTAACAATTTTCTTACATATTATTGCTCATCATGATAAAAATCGAGCTATTAGGAAAAAATTTAGAAGGTCAAGTGAGACAATTAATCGATGTTTTCATAATGTTTTAAATGTAATGATGCATTTGCAAGCTCTTTTATTTAGAAAACCTAACCCCATACTAACAAACTCTTCGGACCATCGGTGAATGTGGTTTAAGATAGATAATCACCTTATTACTTTTATAAGAAAATATAGTGAATGTGATTAAGGTTCCTTATTACTTTTTATTTCATTGGAATTGTAGAATTGCTTAGGTACTCTAGATGGGACATATATTAAGGTTAATGTGCCAATTAAAGATAAACTTAGATTTCAAACTCGTAAGGGCGACTTTGCAACAAATATGTTAGGTGTGTGCACACCTGACATGCAATTTATTTAAGTTCTTCCTGATTGGGAAGGGTAAGTACCTAATGATCGAGTTTTTCGTGGTGCAATTACTAGGAGACATGGAGTAAAAGTGTCTTATAACTCCATGTCTCCTAGTAAGCTTTCCTATATGATATAGGAAGGTTATTTGAAATTTTGTATATGAGAAAATGTAAATTGAATAACTTATGTAATGTTTTTTTATATAGGTTGATATTACCTTGTTGACACAGGTTATACAAATTGTGAGGGTTTCCTTGCATCTTTTACGGGTCAAAGGTACCATTTGAATAAATGACGTCAAGGTTACCAGTCAAGAACTTCAGATGAATTTTTTAATATAAAACATGCGACTACACATAATGTAATTGAGAGGAGTTTTGGGTTATTAAAAATTAGGTGGCTATTTTTAGGAGTCAATCATTTTATCCAATAAAGACACACAATCGAATTATTATAGCTTATTGTTTTCTTTATAATTTTATTAGGCAAGAGACGAGTTTTGATCCTATGGAGACTTATTTAGGGATTATTTTCACACCAATCCAATTGTTGAGGAGGAGTGTATAAATGCTATTGACCAACTAATGCTTTGAAAAATTGGAGAATTGAATTGGGACACGAAATGTTCAATGAATGGCAAACATTTAGGCAAAATGACAATTGACATTTTTAGGTGTTCTATTATGTTTGAGCGTTAGGAAGCTTTATATTATTGTTTATGTAAGTTGTTGTACTCTTGGTTGTTTATATTGTACGTTGTTATTGTAGACTATATTGTTCTCATAAGTTGTTGATGTTAATGTTAATAAAATGAAAAATTTTATTAATGTTTTATTTTTCCTTTATTATGATGATTATTTTTTATTATCAATATTGGTTTAAATTGGTAGATAAGTATATTGAAGAATTCCCCGTCAACTATTGATTTTTAAAGTTCAAAAGGAATAAAAAGGAAGTGAAACTATGATGAGGATGTTGTGCTAGTTTCCTACATACTTGATTTGCATAATGTGGAAACGTACAATGCTGATACTGGATTTAAAGCTGGCTATCTCAATGAATTAGAAAGAATGATAGCAACAAAGCTCCCTAATTCAAATTTAAAAGTCAAACCTCACATAGAATCTAGGATTAGACTTTAAAGAAAGAGTGGAGCATTGTTTATGATATGGTAAGGAAAGATACTAGTGGATTTGGATGGGATATCGAAAGGAAGATCGTCACGTCTGAAGATCATGTATGGGATTCTTACTTAAGTGTAAGTATTGAAATTTTTACTTGTTTTAAATATTTCTTTAACTACTTTCTTATCATTTATATAAATTCTTGATTTTTTTCATCTTGTTAGAGTCACAAATATGTTACTTAATTTCGAAGGAAGAACAATGAATTGAATGAGATCTATAAAGAAGATCGTGGAACTGGAAATGAAGCACAAACTGTTGTGGATATTCTTGAAGAAATGGAAAGGCAATAAGGTGTAGGTGAGATAAATGAAGGTAGTGAAGATCAGTATGAGCATGGTTTGCATGACATAGATGAGTCCTTTACCCAACCTCAAACATCAAATCTTGAAAGACATGTTGAAAATATTTCAGCAAGGAGGAGAAAAAAGAGTAACGATACAGGAGAAGCAAGCCGTGTAGATTCAATTATTGTTATTGCTAAGATGTTGGGATACCATAAATCAGATTAGAGAAAATTTGTTGTGTAATAGTATTATGACTTAAACATATATTCAACAAAGAGTTGAACAGTTAGATAGTGCATTGGGTGAAATAGAAGGACTCGTAGATGATGAAAGGGATAGTACTTTAGGCAAAATTCTAGATCATCCTACACAAATGCTTGTGTTTTTCACTCTTGTGCTTTCTCAAAGACTTGGATGGGTAAGAAGGTTTCTTGCCACACATTAAACATTATGTTAAAATTTAAATATTTTGTCTAATTATTTAAAATAGAGCTAAAACTTATTTTTATTTCATCTAAACAATTTTTTAGTAATTTAAAGCCCTATGTTATTTTTATTTTCAATATCTTTCCATTGTTATTTTATATTGCAACTGCGACTATATAATGAATGTTGACATGAGTCGGACCAAATTCACGAAATAAATGAAGGAAAAATTAACCACTGCAAAATGTTGAAAAGTCATATGATAAGAAGAAAATTAATAATAATAATAACAATAATAATAATAATAATAATAATAAGTTTAGTAATAATAATAATAAGAAGAAGAATAAGAAGAAGAAAATTAATAATAATAAGGAATTTAATATTAATAATAATAAGTATAAATTAATAATAATAATAAGTATAATAATAATAATAATAATAATAATAATAATAATAATAATAATAACAAGAAGAAGTAATGATAATGATAATGATAATGAAGATGATGATAATGATGATGATGATGATAATGATAATAATAATAATAATAATAATGATGATGATGATGATGATGATGATGAGAAGAAGAAGAAGAAAATTAATAATAATAAATTAATGATGATGATGACGATGATGATGATGATGATGAGAAGAAGAAGAAGAAGAAGAAGAAGAAGAAGAAGAAGAAGAAGAAGAAGAAAATTAATAATAATAAATTAACAATAAGAATAATAAAATTAATAATAATAAGAAGAAGAAAATTAATAATAATAATAATAATAATTAATAAGAAGAAAATTAATAGTAGTAGTACTAGTAATAATAATAATAATAATAATAATAATAATAATAAATAATAATAATAATAATAATAAATTATTAATGATAAAGAATTTTATAAAAAAATAATAAAAGTAATAAGAAGAAAATTAATAATAATAATAATTAATAATAATAAGAAGAAGAAGAAGAAGAAGAAGAAGAAGAAAATTAATAATAATAAGGAATTTAATTATAATTAATAATAATAATAATAACAATAGTAATAAGAAATTTAATAAATTAGTGATGACTATAATGGATATTTTGGCCTTTGTTAGTTATTTCTTTGTCATTATAAGTTTATGCTTCAAACCAAACATTGGCATAAAAATACTTTAACAATAAACCAAACAAATCAATATTCATTTCATCCTATTCCTCGTCTATTTTATCCTTAAAGAATAATCATTATAAGAATAATCTGCTTGCCAATTTATGATAACTTTCAAATAAAAAATCAAATGTTATTGATGTTTCCATGTAAAGACCATAGATTCCTGGTAGAATTATTAGCAATATTTTGTCGTGACTACTTGTATAGAATTTTTGAGTGAGACCCACATTTGCATAAGTATTAACCTTCCAACTAAAGTCATATCCAAAATTAAGAATATCATTTGTATTATATTTACGTAGAATTGAAACCTTTTTATAAGTTTGAAATTGATTTAAAATTTAATTAAATTCAATTTTATTGAACTTTAAATCAAAATTTAGGTTTATATTGGGTTTGAGTAGAAAGTTAACTCAAATGGATTGAAGATATTAGAGATAGATGAGAAGAAAGATTGTATTGATTCATAATCCCACATTAGGAGTGTGGCAGAATCTTTCCATAGAGAATGAAGTTTGACGGACATCACATTGTTCATGCCTTTAAACTCATTTTTTGCATAATCCTTCAAAAAATCTCCTCACTAGCTCCTTCTTGCAATATGCTTACAATGTTCTTCTTCTTACTCTAGTAGCTCATACTTCAGCCTATTTATAGACTTGGAAAATTAGTGATGTCGTCTAAGACTTTAAGATTAATATTGTACACAACTTTTGAGACTTTCTGTAATAGTTTTCGTTACAATTTTCTACACTTTTTTTTGTTGCCCACGAAGTATTTTAGGAAGATCTCAATTATAGGAAAGTACCTTTAAGTTATCAACTCTCAGACTAATCCTCGCTTGAGCCGGATAGGTCCCTTGCAGGAGGCAAAACTCTGACTTCAAATTTTAAATGGCTGCATATATAAGGATGGTTCGAACCTTTTATCCTTATGCACTCCCAGACAATTTTCTACACTGTCGTAACACCAAATGTGGATGGAGACGTGACACGTGATCATAGTTTAAAGAACCAAAAGTTAATGTGGAAGTTGAGATCGGAAACTGTATAAATGAGTTGCCTTGGGAACATAATTCTCTGTCCAATATTACGGTGTCTTATTCTGTTCCATGAATCTCAATCATTCATTTATGCGAGACTTGCGTCTATTTATACGGGATCCACACGGGACTTACATAAATAAATGACTAAGATTTATAGGAGAGAATAAAACACCACAAAATTAGACAGAAAACACTGACTCATTACCATGACATGCGGAAAAGTGAAAGTGCTCTCTCTCTACCTATGTTGTCTCTTTCTTCTGAAGTGTATGTGTATCTCTTTTCTGATATCTTTTTCTTTCTTCAGAATAGATTCATCTGTCCTGTATGAAAGAGTGCTTGCAACTTTCATAACTCTTCTCGCTGGTCTTTAATTGTTTTTGTAAGATAATCATTACATTGATGCATTCATTAATTATGGCTGAGAATACAGGACTCAAGAATCTTTCTTTAGAACTCAAACGACTCTCAGATTCTTTAAACATTAAATCCCAGCACCATGTCGAGCGAATGGACAGACTGGACTGCTCTTTTTGTAGTTTGGAACGCTTGGAGATCTCGGATTCCATTACCCAAGATTTGGATGCATTGACTCAGAATGTTGACCGTCTTCATCAATCACAGTTTATTACACCTTTTAACACAGATGCTAACTGTTAAACCCCTAAGTTCCGGAGCACTTCTCAGCTACCTTGATGAGGAGCCTTAGGCAAGAGGTTAGCTAGAATCACGCATGAGGGAGGCATGAGAAAATATTAAAGCAAATACGGGCGAGTGGGATCAGACTTGGTGCGAATTTTAGTAGAGCATCAGACCTTGTGGAGATTGACTTAGCCTATGCTCGGATGAATGGACCACGACTAATGGACTTGTTGTGGGAGCATTGGATCAGGCCAATGTGCTAGTGGGCTTTGGCGAGATCACATTGCATCATCAATGGATAGAGATCGTGGGGAGATCTTGGATGATGTGGCGACAATTAGGAGTCAGAGTTACAATGGAACTGAACGTCTGAAGATAGTAGAGTTCTTCGAGGACAAGGATGTTAGTTTCCGAGTTAAATGTAATCTCTATCTTGTTGTTATCTTATCTTATTAGTTAGAGTCCTATTTAGATGGGGATGTCGTCTAATTGGTCCACGTGATGTAATCTGATAAGGATAGACGTGATCTAACACGATCTTAGGTAGTTCAGATTGAGTAAGATTCTGAATGTAACTTGGAAGGCAAGTTAGGATGCCTATATATAGCTCATTCAAGCCTTGCTCTTCTTATTCAGTCAGAGAGAGCATTCTTTATATTCTTTTGAGGGAAAGTATATAAAGTTGTTTTCATACCGTATCTTTATGCGCTCTTGTTGCCTTTGTTCTTATTGTTCTTTTAAGCATTATTTCTTCGAGTGTGTGCGAGGTAAACACTTCGAGGGTGAGGGAAAGGCTGAGTCTTTGCTTTAATGGATCTAAGCGAGCGAGAAACTTCAGTGAAAGTTTGAGTTCCTAGAATACGTTTGTAACAACTGGTACCAGAGCTATAGTTCGGAATGGCAGTGGGCAACTTGATAGAACGGGTGTCTAGGGTGGAGGCACTTATTGGTCCTATTCCTCACGGGGAGGAAGAGGTCACTTCCCACAATACTCGGTTCGAGATGATAGAGGCACGAATCAAACAGTTGCAGGAACAGATGGGAGATATGTTGAAAACGTTGGAGGATGCTCAATTCGAGATCAGCGTGGGTAGAGTTCCCGTAGAAACGTGGGTGCATATGAAGAAGGAGCTAAAGGATCAGTTCCTTCCTATGAATACTTCTTGGCTCGCGAGGGATGCCTTGAAGTGGCTCAAGCAAGATGGATCGGTAAGAGATTATGTTAAATCTTTTAGCTCTCTAATGTTGGATATTGAGAACATGTCAGATGAGGACAAGCTCTTCAATTTCCTATCCGGGTTACAACCGTGGGCTCAAATGGAGTTACGAAGGCAGAATGTGAAGGACGTGGTTGGTGCAATCGCGGTTGCCGATGCCTTGGTGGATTTTCGATTGGCGAAAGACTCTAAGGCGAGCTCCTCAAATGCTTCTAAGGGCAAAGGCCACGCCCAACAGGAGAGGACTGAGGGGAAGAAGAAGAAGGACTCTAAAAAAGGAGACTTCAAAGGCAAGGGCAAGCAAAATGGGGGCTCGAAGAACGGGGAGACGTCCTCGAAGAAGGGCAAAATTGCTTATTACTTGTGCGGCGGTCCACACTTTGCTAGAGAATGCCCAAGGAAGGAGAAGTTGAATGCCTTGATTGCCGAAGAAGATGGTGTATCTTCAGAAGATGCGGCACTAAATCCGATTGCCTTGCTTAATGCGGTTAGTACTGAGTCAGTTCCCTTTAAAAAACTGATGTACGTGGGTATACAGGTTGGGAAAAAGGACGTGACCGCGATGGTGGATACTGGTGCAACCCACAGTTTCTTAGGGGAAACGAGGGTTCAAAAGTTAGGCATAAGAGTGTCCAAGGCTTCGATGAAAATTACAACCCCTGCCGGTAAGGCACAAGCAGTTGCGGGAATTGCTTACAACGTTCCAGTGAGCATTGGAAGTTGGAGTGCCAAGATGAATTTCATCATCATACCATTAGAGGATTTCGAGATGATACCGGGGATCGATTTCCTTAGAGCAGCAAAGGTGGTGCTATACCTAAGTTTGGGAGGTATGATGTTAATGAATGAACAAAATTCCTTCTACGTAAATTGTTGTAGGTTCGATGGTGGAACGACGAAGGCTACAACATCGGTAGGACATGTTTCGGCTATGAGTATCGAGAAAGGGTTGAAGAAAGGCATGGAGACCTATCTCGCTGCCATGTGGGAGATTAGTGAAGATCACGTGGTAGAAGTCCCTGATGAGGTTGCAAGTTTGTTGAGGGAGTTTCGGGATGTGATGCCGAAAGAGTTGCCGAAAACTCTTCCCCCTCGTCGAGAGGTAGATCACAGGATCGAGTTGGTTCCTGGAGCGATCCCACCTGCATGTTCCCCATTTAGGATGTCCCCGATGGAATTGGTGGAACTTCGGAAACAACTTGGTGAGTTGTTGGAGGCAGGGTTCATCCAACCATCAAAAGCTTCGTACAGTGCCCCGGTATTGTTTTAGAAGAAGCAAGACGGTACACTGAGGATGTGTATAGACTATCGAGCATTGAACAAAGTAACGATCAAAAACAAGTATCCAGTACCTTTGATTCAAGATTTGATGGATAGGTTGTTGAGGGCTGAGGTGTTCACGAAGTTGGATCTTCGAAGTGGGTATTGGCAAGTGCGGATAGCTGAGGGTGATGATCAAAAGACAACGTGCGTAACACGGTATGGATCCTACAAATTTTTATTTATGCCGTTTGGATTAATTAACGCCCCTGCTACATTTTGAAACCTAATGAATGACGTGCTATACGAGTTTTTGGATGAGTTTGTTGTGGTCTATCTAGATGACATCGTGATATATAGCGCGAATATGGCAGAACATGTGGAACACTTGAGGTGAGTGTTCGAAAGACTGAGGCAACACAAGCTCTATGTGAAGATGGAGAAGTGTGAGTTCACCCAGTTAGAGATCAGATTCTTGGGTCACGTGGTGAGCAAGGATCAGGTCAGGATGGATCCTAAGAAAGTGAAGGTAATAGTTGAGTGGCAGAATCCTACGACAGTACGAGAATTGCGGAGTTTTCTCGGCCTGGCGAACTATTACAGGCGGTTCATAGTAGGATACTCTAAGAAAGCGGCGCCATTAACGGACTTGCTAAAGAAGAAGCAAGAATGGTGTTGGACGGGTGCATGTGAGGAGGCATTCGGAAAACTTAAAGCGGCGATCTCAACCGAACCAGTGTTAAAGCTGCCAGAGTTTGATCTTCCATTTGAGGTACATACTGATGCTTCGGACAAAGCCATTGGTGGAGTCCTTGTACAGGAAGGTCATCCAGTTGCATTTGAGAGCCGAAAGCTCAATGGTGCGGAGCAGCGATACTCGACCCACGAGAAGGAGATGCTTGCAATGGTGCATTGCTTGGAGACGTGGCGAGTATATTTGTTGGGAACCAGGTTCGTTATCCGAATAGATAATGTTGCTAACACATTTTTCAGGACCCAAAAGAAGTTGTCCGCAAAACAAGCCCGGTGGCAGGAGATAATTTGATTATATTAAAAAATTATTTTATTATTTAGTTATAACCTGATTAAGTTGACTGATTCAACCCAATCAATTGTTTTATGAAAAACTCTAAAATAGTAGCGTCTTGAAGGGTTTGTAATGACCATAACACCCGTAGTAGTCAAAGGGGTCATGATTACTAGGGGGACTAGTTACATTGCACCTGTGTTGGTTTTTTAATTTTAATTTTAATTATGCTATTATTAATTTTATAAAATTAAATTACTAATGATAAAAATAAAAAATAAAATAATTTTTTAATTTAATTTAATTTTTAAAATAAAAATTTAAGATAAAAAATTTAAAATTTAAAAATTTAAAAATTTAAAAATTATTTAATTAATTTACAAATTATAGAATGCAGCCATTTATTTTAGAAGACTCAAACACCATGCATATTCATCATCCAACAATTAATAATCATAATTAATTTGTAAAATTTTTCCATGTCTTAATTAATTTAAACATTTTAATTTTTGTTATTTATTTTAATAATTCAAAAAGTTATAAATCACAAACATTTGATTAGATTAAAAATTTTATTTAGCTCTAATCTATTAATTCATTAAATAATTTATTATTATTTATTAAGAATATCAACAAAATACTACGATATATAATATTCATACATTTATAATTTTTTTAAAGTCATTTTACACATAAACAACTAATATTAAACAACTAATTTTACTAAACATCTCTAACAAACAGCTAATACAATTTACTGGTCAAATCAACTAACATAACCAGCTAACAATTAATGTAATCAACTATTTGCTAAAGAGGCCAATTTGACTCATTACACATATACAGTGATCACAAGAAGCTCAAAGGGGAAGCTTATCTATATATATATATGTTATATATACAGTGAAAATCAAAATCAGTGGAACATGCGACCCTCCAAGATGAGTTGAGTTCAAAACAGAGGACCAGTCTGAATCTCCCAAGTGGATGGAAACAGGTTGCCAGAAGCAACTAAATTAATGGTTGGAGTTGCCAACTGGATGA
Organism: Erythroxylum cataractarum; assembly: GCA_024703695.1. Taxonomy (NCBI): domain Eukaryota; kingdom Viridiplantae; phylum Streptophyta; class Magnoliopsida; order Malpighiales; family Erythroxylaceae; genus Erythroxylum; species Erythroxylum cataractarum. The sequence goes on from JANJEY010000007.1 coordinate 58,940,706, forward strand.
TGTATGGAATTGGAAGTCTTTTGACAGATTGATTAAACAAATGTTTTGTAGCTCACCAACTGATCATTCATCATCTGGGATCCGTTATGCTTGTTGTTCTTCATGTATTTCCAAGTTATGTTTGGGTCCCCATGTTGATAGATCATGAAACATTTGGCATTATCATCATTAATTAACTTTTGCCACTTTCTTTAACAATCTTGCTTATGCTTTCCAAGTATGGAACAACATTGTCTACTATTTTAATTTTCTTGTCTCTTAAGAACTTATAAAGAGACAAAAGGGGCAGTATATTTCTACTTTTGTTTTTCTGATGTAATTTTTAATTTCTGTTTTCAATTTTTTGTTTATATTTTTCTTTCAAATAAAAACAAAACCTGTTTGATTATTAATGTTAATGTAGTTGTATTTTTATCACTGATAATAATTACATTTTAGATCAAATTTAAAGATAAATTATTTTTAATTAAATAAATTTATTTAATTTCTTATATAATATTTATTAAAAAATTATTAATAAAATTATGTTATTTTAATAAAATAAATAATTTAAAAATTAAAATTTTATTTATAAGTAAATTTTTATTTGAAAATTTTTAATTATTAAATCAAATTTTATTTGAATATTTATATATTTTAAATTTAATTATATAAGTTAATTATTAAATTAAATTAAATTAAATTATTCATAATTTTATTGATAATAAAATTTCAATTTATTAAATATATAAATATAATTTTGAATTAAATTATTCATAATTCTTATTTAAAATAATTAATTAATTAATATATTTAAATGATAGTACATCAGATTATGAAAAAAAACAAAAACGGGACTTTTTATGATTTTCATAATTTTTGAAAGCTGGAAGAAACCAAAACTAAAAATAAAAAATAAAAACTCAAACAAACAAGATTTTTTACTGAATTTGAAAACAAAAACAAAAAACCAAAAATAAAAATGAAAACAAACACCCTAACAAAACACATTTTTATTATAACAACATTAACAAAATAACTATGGTTAGACTTTAATATTTCAAAAACTCTTATTATACTCATACATTAGCATATAATTTAATATATTTAACTCTCTTAAATTTCAGTAAATATAACTCTTAATTTTAAAGTAACTATTTCTGTCTCATTCCTGATATAAAACCTTGAATCTTTCCCTGCAATGGCTACAGAAAGGCATAGACTCCATAAATTTTCATAAACCTTAACGTTCAAAGTGTTTCAGAGATGAGAGCATATCTCGCAGGATTCTGTTCTTCTTCGTCTTCATCATCACAAGTAGACATGCATGACCCGTCAACATCTGGAATGAGACATTACTAGGACTAAACAGCATGAGACGTGAGTGTCTTCACGGCCATGTCTAGCCCTTTTCAGGATTGTGTGTAACGGACCACCTATGCTTGCATATACATATTTAGGAAGACCCTAAGTCCAAGATCTTCACTTGCTTTGTCACGATCTCATTCCATGACGGTTCATCAGCCACAATTGCTTAATTGCATTGCTCTACCTTAATTATATGGGACCTCAGTTGTGTATCCAAATGGTTTTCTCCGACATTTATTTATGGTCACCTTTTTTCTTGGCTAATACATACAATACACCCTACACCTCTAATGAATGTAAGAAGATATTAAAAATATTTGGATTAAAAGATTCAATTATTGTTCTTAAAACTTATAAAATTCATTAAAAAAGAAGAAGATAATTTCTAATCTTCCCTTGCATTTTCTATTAATTACAGTCAAATTATGAATGATGTAAATTTAATCCTTAATAAATCATTTTATAGGGTTATGAGATAATAAAAGATCTAGATTAATTAGTTAAAATTTTAAATCTTATCATCAAATTATTATAATATTCATACACAATAACCCTACCTCTTAACTAAAAAGAAAAGGTCAAAGTAAAATTATAAATATAACTATAAACTAATATGATTAAAAATCACAATCAATTCGTCCAATGTAATCGTAAAAACTTTGAAAAGTCTAAATTTTCAGTTCAATTTTTATCTTTTCGCTTGACATATCTGGTTCCAAGCTTTATCATATTTAATACAAACTAAAAAATGCCATACTTGCTTTGAAGAAGCTAAACAGGGACGAGTATTGGAACATTCTTGGAAGGGTTCAACATGCTAGATCTGTTATATGCTCTCTGCTCAAGAAGCTGCTAACAACAATCTTGATAATGTTTCTCTTCTACTTGTAGAGATATTTGTTAGGCATCGATTCCTTCAGCTTAGCAGGGATGTAGAATCTTTTTATCATCAAAAGAGTAAAATGAAAGGGATTCCAACTTGGTGATCAAAATACTACTTTTTCCATACACTCATGAAGCATAGGAGGCAGCTTAATCGTATTTATAGCATTAAAACTTCTTTTGGTATTGAACTTTATGAAACTGATGAGATTGTTCCTCAACTCTTAAATTTTTTTAAGAGTATGTTGGGCGTTGCTAAGATTTGTCGAAAGTTAGCTGATGCTTTTATATTCAAAGTTGGGCATATGCATTCTTCTGAACAACAATTGAAATTGATTGCCCTATTTCTCCTTCCAAAATCAAGCAAGCTATTTTCTCTATTGGTAGAAGTAAAATCTCAGGTCTTGATGGTTTCACCAGTGGCTTCTTCATTGATGCTTAGTAGATTATTGGCCACGATATTATTGGGGCTATTCAAGAGTTTTTTTAACTTTGGTAATATGTCTAAGTATTTTAGTAGTACTTGTCCTACTTTAATTCCTAAAGTAGACAATCCTAGTTTTGTTTCAAAATTTTGTCCCATTGCATGTTGTACTACATTTTATAAATGCATCTCTAAGGTCTTTTGTGACAATTTGAGATTTGTCTTGTCTGAACTTGTTTCTCAGAACCAGGGTGCTTTTGTGGAGAATAGAAGTATTGTACATAATATCCTGGTTTATTAGGATTTGATTAGACTTTATAATCGAAAATAAGCTTCTTCTCGATGCCTTATGAAGATTGATTTGAGGAAGACTTATGACACAGTGCATTGGGACTTCATTGAGGAGATGCTTGCGGGGTATTGTTTTCCTGAAAAGTTTATCAGATGGATCATGTCATGTGTTAAATCCACCAGTTATAAAATTTATATGAATGGGGTTTCGTAGGGATATTTTGAGGGGCAAAGGGTATTAGACAGGGTGATCCTGTTTACTCTCTTCTTTTTGTCTTGGTGATGAAATTTTTGTCTCGAATCTTGAAGAATGTCAGCCAATTGGAAGATTTCAGGTTTCACCCTATGTGTAAAAGCCTTTCTCTCACCCACATGTCGATGATCTGATGCTTTTCTGCAAGGCTAATACTACTTCAGTCTTTAGAATCAAGCAGGGCTTTGATTATTTTTCTAATGTTACTAACTTGCGTATCAATAAGACTAAATCAAAAGTTTATGTGGCAGGTATTTTTGCTGAGAACAAACAAAAGCTCCTTATGCTTACTGGTTTCCATAAGGGCTCTTAAATATCTAGGTGTGCCCCTATCTCCTACAAAATGGAGTAAAGTTGATTGTTGCATATTAGTTGAGAAGATTACAAAGAAGGTTCCAAGCTGGGCTTCTAGGAATCTCTCTAATGGTGGAAGGGCACAATTGATTAATTCAGTACTGCTATCCCTTCATACTTATTAGGCTAGTACCTTCATGATCCCCTCAAGTGTGATTAAGAAAGTTGAAGCGAAATGTCGGCATTTTCTTTAGGGAGCCTCTGACATAAAAAAGAAAACCTGGTTTGGTTGCTTGGGATGCCATTTGCATACCTAAAACTCGAGGTGAACTTAACTTTAAGAATTGTAAGACTATGAATGTGACTTTGATTCGTAAACATATCTGGTCTGTGTCTACAAAACAGGATGTTCTTTGAGTGAAGTGGGTGAATGGAATTTATCATAAAGGAACTAATTTTTGGTCTTATAAACCTAAGATGGATTGTAGTTGGTATTAGAATAAGCTTAATTAGGTCAAAGAGAATTTCTAATGTGCTTACAACTGCGGTGGTGTTGGACCCCGAATTTTTCTTTATGATGTCATTAAGCCTGAAATGTGTTAATTATGTGATTATGCCTTAGTTTGATGAAATTGAGAGTGTTAGTGGATAATTGAGATTTATTTGAGTTTA
>JANJEY010000007.1:58965291-58975977 GCA_024703695.1 Erythroxylum cataractarum
AAATAACTTATCAGACATTTTTTGGTGAATTGAAAGGTTTTAAAAGTTTGACTATGTTAAATTGTTGATAATTATGTTTGGTAATTAATTGATTGAGTTAACGGACAAAACCCAACCTGTAGATTTTAAAAACATTACTGTAAGGAGTGTTTTTCTCTAACAACCAAGAAATTAAGGACTAAAATTATATCCAAAAATTATTACAAATTTCTCAAAAGGATAAAGATATAGATTTGACTTAATTTATACAAAATTTTAAAATTAATCATTAAATTAAAAATTTTAAAATATTTACTATTAAATTAAAATTTTTTAAAAAGTTACATTTTTTTTAATTTTTATCTCTAATTATATTACATTAATTACGTTTGTATAGGCCCGATATTTAGGGCTCTTTTTATTTCTATTTTAATATATAATATTATTATTTCTTATATATTTTTTTTAATTCAATTCAATCTAATTTAAATTTAATAAGTCAAATTAAAATTAATTATTTTTTATCTAAGTTTAAATTTTAAGAGATTAATATAAACAATTTTTTCAAAATAATTTTATTTTAATTTAATATATTAAAAATGTAGTTTCAATTTTTCAAAATTAAAAAATTAAAATTTAAAAAATTATATTTCCTTAAATTAGAAATTAAATCGATATTATTTTTAAAGATCCAATTTCATATTAAGTTTGATAGTGCCGCGTTTGGGAAAAAAACAGCTGGTGTGATCCATTCTCAAGCTTATTCTTAGTGGTATTTTAGTGATCTATCAAATTCTTCAGTTGATCCTTGCAAATTTAAGAAAATCTTGAGAAGTTTTTAATCGAACTCATTTATCATTGAAAAATTGTATTGAGAGGGCTTTCGGTATTTTTTAGGTTCGATGGAAGATATATAAGAAAATGATGATGTTAATTTCTTTTGTTCTATCTAAATTTTTATAAGAATATTTAAAAAATATTACGATATAAATAGTTAATACTCATACCCTTATAAATTTTTAAAAGTTATTTTACATAAAAAAAACTAATACTAATTAACAAATTTTAGCATACATTTTTAAATAAACAGTTGATATTATCTATTGGTCAAATCAACTATATTAATCTACTATTAACAAACTTATAATAGAATCAAGTAACAGTTAATGCAATCTACTGATTGTTAAACAGGTTATGTCCTATTTTGTAAAAATTTTTTAATGTTCTTACAAATACTTGCTCATGTACGTTTATAATAAGAAGTTCAAGCAAAAGCTTGTTTACGTAGGTTTTTTGTGAACCTCTTGCTTTTTACTGCCCCAAATTCGAGTTAAAGATAGGGTGTTATCAAATCTTTTACACCCACCACCCTTCGCTGAACTCTTTCACCCCGTTTGGAACCAAAGATTGTGTTGGGATTTTCACCCCATTTGGAACCAATGATTGTGTTGGGATTCGAACACGAGACGTGGGCCTGCCCAAGACTATCCACCTGAAAGATTTGATACCACTTTATTATCCAAAACTCGAGTTGAAAATAGGGTGTTATCAAATATTTTACATCATCTGACCACTTGAATGATAAAGTTCGGCTATTTTTAAAAACTCTACCAGGACTAAGGCCCAATAAGGGAATGCCAAAAGATGGAGGCCCAATAAGAAAATGCTATAAGATGGAGGCCCAATTTGAGGAAAGAACGGCTTAATCTAAATCCAAACATACGAAAAATGGGCTGGATCACTCAAAAACGGAACGGCGTTGTGTAGAAGTTCCCGGGAAGCTCTGAAATGGCGGTGAGAAGCGAAAGCCGAGATTCGGACGCCATAATTTTCCCTTCACGTCGACGATTTCAGTTCATACGCGTCTCTAAATCCCGTTCCCTAGTCGAAGTGCTATATAAATCAAAATCGAAGACGATGAGGCTCTTGCAGTTGGGTGTGTTGGTTGCTTCAGTTTCTGGACTCTTCTTGATCATCGTCTTATAATTGGGCTAGGTCCTAAAACACATTACTAATCAATCTTTGAGTTTCTGTGTGTTTGTATGCCGTACATTGCAGGATAGAGGAGGTTTTGTCGTGGATGATGTTTGGCTTTTTTTTTTTTTCAATTTTTAAGATGTAGTTGGGATCCAACGGCTTTCGAGTGAAGATGTGGAAGCATTGCAATCTCTGCAGACTAGTTTCAAGAAGTGTGTGGTAAAGTTTGGGTCTTTAATTCGAACTGGTTTATTAGGGTCTTAAAGTGTAGAGCTTTTCGTGATATGCGTCAAAAGGTTTGATATTTCTATTTTGGGACATTGGCTTGACGACGCAGAGTGCAAATGGGTTAGGTTTACAAGCTCTAACTGGCAAGGATAGTTGCCAGGTGATAATGAACTTCCCTAGTGACACTGTTTTCCTGGTGATAATGAAATTCCCTAGTGACACTGTCCCCATGTGGGTATGTATATCTTTCTTGATGTACTCAAAGATTCTATTGAAAATGGAACTTTTCATGATCGAAAACATCATCAATAAATTGGCACATAAGAATGTACCATAAGTTGATTTATTCTTGATTGATGATTTACGTGGTAACAGAAAGACCTGACAACCGGAGAACTTGAAGGATTGTCCTTTGAGTTTAACCTCTGTGAAGCTGTTGCCACATGGGAGCAGCCAGCAGGTGAGCTTAACCTTTTACATTCCTATTTGTCAATAATCTACCTGTGATGGAATGATACTTATATATCCGTCGGATTTTCAGGTCGGTTTGCAGTTTATTTTATTATCTCGCTCTCTTTGACTTGAGTTGTACTTGATAATTGACTTCTATTTAGTGAGTGATTGTCAGGTGCAAAACAGTACTGCAATACTCACCAGGGAATACATTGATGCTTTACAAAATGGATGGGAGGACTATGCGTGGCATAGGATTAATAAGGGAGTGAATCTGTACGTACTTACTTAAATCTTTTATTGAAAATGAACTGGATCATTTTTAATATGGTCGATTGTAATACAATCTATGAAAAATGGAAAGAAGGATGTAGTATATAATTGTTTCCTACCTTACATAACGTTGATTCAAATTGGTATACTTTCATTCAAGTGGCAAAATACTTCATTTCCTTTATTTTCTTCTTTCTAAGGAAAAATATCAACAAATTGACTGGTTTTCTGATTTTACTTGTCAATTTGAGTTAGTTAAGCTGAACCTACAGAAGCAAGTTTAAATGGGATGTTTCTCATTTGTGCTCCAGTAACCGCTGTGAGAACAAGACTGTATTCATGGAGAAGCTCTCATTGGTACTTCCTGAAGTACCACCGTGTATACCAAGGCAGTTTGACCAAAGTGCTGTCATTGGTAATTCAGGAGATCTCCTGAAAACAAAGTTTGGAAAGGAAATTCTGAGGGAGAATGGTGCCCCAATTCAGGTTAATTAGTTTATATATGTTTTAGTCAACCTTAGCTACTACCTTTCACCTAACCAGTGTATGTTAAACTTCATCAGTTTGTTTCTGCAGAATTTTACAGAATCTGTGGGCCATAAGAATACATTTCGTCTCCTTTATCTGGGATCTGCCAAAGCTATTGATAAAGTTATAGAGTTGGTTGGAAAGTCCACTACTCCACTTCTTACAAGGCCTTTCTTCATACTAAAATAGCGCTTATTTATACGAATCCTGCAGAAACAAGGAAGGAGGTCTTGCTGATTAAAACAACAATACATGATATCATGAGCAAGATGATTCGGGTTTGTGTCATTATATCACTACCATCCATTTGCTTAGGTTTCATCTTTCTCAAGATGAAATGCAAGTGGGAGCAGCTGATGCAAATGGAGCAATGACATTTCTTCAATGTTGAAATTTCGTTGTACATTGGATACAGAGGCTATTAATTGGTTAAAGGTTTCTAATTTTTTCTTTACGTTGATTTTTTTAGGTTTGATGTTCTGTTCTTATATAACTAGGATTATTGCTTGTTGCCATGACCTGATTATGCTTATAGCAGTTGTGTCTGGCCTAAGTTATGCCATTGCAAATTATAGTTTTATGTTTACTGTTTGGTGTTCCATTTTATCAAATGTGCTATATTTGTTCTTTGTTTTAAGTCAATATCTGAAATGTTGATCTTATCAAATGTTAGGAAATCTTGTTTTGCTTTTATCCCCTATACAACTTAACTTTCTAAATCTGTATGTCTCTATTGTGCAGGAATTTCCAATAAACAATGGTATATTTAATGATAGGTACATCATTTGGATCAGCAGCAAAGGGAACTGGATTGAAGGCTCTTGAATTTGCTCTCTGTGTTTGCGAGAAAGTAGATATGTATATTGTATGGCTTCACGGTGGATCCAGGATATGAAGAATGGTACAACTCTTTCGATTATGAATGTCTCCAAAAGATTTTCATGCACAAGTTTTGTGTTTGTACGACCAACAATCTTTTTTCCTTCAGGACTAGATATTTTTCAGAATCTCGGAAAGGACACACTCCTCTGCTTGGGAGGGCTTACTATCAGATGATGGAATGTTTGCGTGTAAGCCTACTAGTCTTCCCCACTCTGTCTAGACATGCAATACTAGTCTTCCCCACTCTGTCTCAGACATGCACTTCTCTACCTCTCTCGGTTGAATGCTGACATGAAAAGAGCTGGGAAATTCTTATCAGCTTTCCCCGATGAGCATATCTATGGAATTGAGTGTGTTAGGTGTAGGAAAGCATTAAATGATTGGTACCAAGGTTGTAATCATATTTTTTATAGAAGAGATTTTTGATTAAACGTGTCTTAACTCTTAGTAAGAAAAGATTCTCTTGTTTGTTTTTTAACATTCTTTATTGCGTTTTTCATTAGCTTATCAAAATCCATTCTCCCCACGAGTGCTGATCTAAATGTTAGACTATTTAATGTTCCATGTGACTTATAAATTTAAGTCCCATGAAAAGCACCCAAGATAATGATTATTGGGTATTACAGAATAGATCTCAAATGGGTCAAAGACTCTTTCCCTCTCTCTTTCAACAAACGATCATGTTGGTTCATACCATCATGATGGTTGGTGATTGAGTATTTAAGTTTTAGAAACAAAAATTTATGATGGTGAATCTCAATTATTTTGAACCATTGAAGAAATAAGTTAAATAAAGGAAGCAGAAAGGGAATAAATCAACATTTTACAAAAACAAAAACAATCTTGAATACAGATACGCAAAACTTAATCGATTCATAAATGTCTTTCAATTGGTATCAGAGTCATGGATGTTGCCTTATTGTTTTCTGCCGTACACTATGATTGTTTGTTCTATTTGTAATGATAATATTGCATGATTGTGTTGTCAGTTTGGTTTTTTTTCTTTCTGTATTTGTCATGACATTCATGCAAGAAATATAGAAAACACATAGTAAAAGAAACCGCAACTCGATGATTTTTGTTTTCATGATCTTTTGATGTTAATATCAGTCTGAATATGTAACCGACACATAATAGTTTTGGATGGATGATTTAGATTAAGTGTAATACACTGAAGAAAGCATGAAAATAGAAACTTAAAACGTCATGCATGGATGTCAATATAAAACCAAAGTTTTGTTTTTGGTATAAAGAAAAACCAAACACATCATACATGGATTTTAATCTACAACCGAAAGTTTTGGTATGAAGAGAAACTAAACTCAAGATGGTTTTCGTAAGGTTGGATTGTTTAGAGTGAGAAAATAAATGAGTTTGTGTTGTGTAATGGCTACTGAAGAAGACAATGGTGGATTACATTTTTGTTGATTCAAGAAAGAGAGGAATCTAGAAAGGAAATACTGAGAAGAATCCATGCAAGAAAGAAATGTTAGAATAGTAAAAAAAAAAAACATAATAAAACCAGAAGCACTGTGCACTCACTAGACGCTGCGTCCTTTTGCAAAGAGCACGCATCAGACAAAACTTCACCAGACGTAGACGTTGGAGACGGGTTTCCAGGCCTAAAAAGCAGCTTCTGGACTTTTTTTTTTTAAGTTTTGGGCCATTAAAGGTAATATTGAGTTAATAAATATTTATGACCCAATTATAATGAATTATTTAATTGATAATTGATTTATACATAATATAATTTTAGAAATTAGTGTCATATTATATATTTCTTTGGTACTTTGAAAATTTTATATTATGTAATAGTTGGAATTAAATTTTACTAGCATATGTTGAATGTAATACATGACATTATGAACATTTAGAATAGTTTGTTAGTCACTAAAGTGACCAAACTAATTAAATTAAATTTTGTCATGTATAATAATTGTCCAATTAAATGTTTATTGCATGGAAAGCTTGTTAGTCACCAAAGTGACCTAGCTTGAAAAAATATTAAGCATTTAATTGTGATTTGTTCAATTGTTCAATATGATATGATACTAAAATGACATAAAGGTTGAGCTGAACAATTGAGATTATTAATTATAACGCTAGGAAGTCAACCAAAGGTGGACTATTGCTTATAATTAATGACATTAAAGGGACTTTATCAACATATTTGATTAATATGATTGTATATCCAAAAATAACATACATGTTGATTAGAATATGATTGATTGTCCATTATAGTAAATTATATATATGCATCAGAATAGGTTACTACTATTTATTTAAATTTCACCCAAAGGAGAATTTAAATGCATAATCAAAGTTTATTAGTTATTTTGAATCCATTTAGGTTTACTCAAAGCATTAATGCGTGGACTATATGTTGTATGTACAACATCTATTAGTTTTTTCGCCTTAGGCAATGACTTGATCAAGTTCAATGGTCTGAACTATGGGGATTGTTCCGAACAAATCCAGTTCCAACTGGGTGTAATGGATTTGGACTTGGCCATAATTTCAGACGTAAGGCCTACAGCCATAACTGAGGCTACTTTTGAAGCTGACAAGTCTTATTATGAAGCTTGGAAACGATTTAACAGGCTGAGCTTGAATTTAATGCGAATGACGATCGCAGAAAATGTAAAACCATCAATGCCTAAGACGAACAATGCAAAGGAATTCATGTTGAAGCTTAAAGAATACTCCCAATATGATATAGCTGACAAGTCCATAGTAGGGACCTTAATGAGTAAGCTGACGACTAAAAAGTTTAATTAATCATAGTCCATTCATGATCATGTAACTTATATGTCAAACCTAGTTGCAAAGCTGAAATTCATGGGTGTGAATGTGAGTGAGTCCTTTCTGGTACAGTTCACTATCAATTCCCTTCCTCTAGAGTTTGGCCAGTTTTAGGCGAATTATAACACCATTAAAGAAAAATGGAACCTTCAAGAAATAAAGGCCATATTGGTTCAGGAGGAAGGGAGATTGAAGAAAATAAAGAAACACTTCGTTCATCTCACATTTCATCAAGAAACTAGTAGCAGCAAGAACAATCCAGGAAAGAAAGGCAAAGATAAGGACAAAGCTCTCAACAAAATTTAATGAGGGCATAATTTGTAAATATAAGAGGTGCCACTTTTGTAAGAAGCCTGATCATTTCAGGAAAGATTGTCTTAAAAGAAAGGCTTGGTTTGAAAAGAAAGGTACATACTATGTCTCAATATGTTTTGAATCAAACCTTATTGAAGTGCCTAATAATACTTGGTGGTTAGATTCTGGTGCAGCTACTCATGTGTCACATGTTAAACAGGGATTCCTTTCAATCCAGACCATAAACGAAACTGAAAAGTTCTTGTCTATAGGGAACATAATGAAGGCACGAATAGAGGGCATTGGGATGTACATATTTATCTTTGAGACTAGGTGTCACCTAGATCTTAAAAATTGTCTTTATGTTCCTAATTGTGCTAGGAATTTAGTTTTTGTTGCAAAGTTGGATGATGATGGTTTTAACTTTAAGATTGGAAACGGTGTTTTTTCATTGTATAAACATAAGTACTATTATGATTTTAGTACTTTAATTGATTATTTATATCGTTTTAATCTTGATGTTGATTTTTCTGAATCTCTGTTTCATGTTGACCATATTATAGGAAGTAAACGTAGTGTACAAAATGAATGTTATGCTTTTTTGTGGCATAAAAGATTAGGTCATATATCTAAGGAAAGGGTATAAAGGTTAGTTAAAAAAGACATCCTACCTCCATTGGATTTTATTGACTAGGATATATATGTGGATTGCATTAAAGGTAACCAAACCAAACTTATATAAAAGCATCCAACCACAAGAAGTAAAACATTACTGGAATTAACACACACTGACATTTGTGGTCCTTTTGACGTTCCTTCTTGGGGCGGAGAAAAATATTTCATTACCTTTATTAATGACTTCTCATGATATGGATATATTTATCTGTTACATAAGAAGTCTCAGTCTGTGGACATCCTAGAGTTGTTCATTAATGAGATAGAAAGGTAGTTAGATAGAAAAGTAAACATAGTGAGGTCTGATAGAGGTGGTAAATATTATGAAAATTTTGATGAAAATGAACAATGTCCAGGTCCATTTGTAAAGTTTCTTGCCAGTCGAGGCATATGTGTACAATACACATTGCCTGGTACACCATAACAAAATGGTGTAGTTGAAAAGCGGAATTGTACTGTAATAGAAATGGTTAGGAGCATATTAAGTAATAGTACTATACCTTTACTCTTATGGATGCATACATTAAAGACCGATGTGTATTTACTAAATAGGATTCTTAGTAAGATAGTTCCTAAGACACCTTATGAACTATAGACAGGAAGGAGGCCTAGTTTACCACACCTTCACATTTGGGGTTGTCCAGCAGAAGGAAGGTTGTATAATCCACATGAAAAGAAGCTTGATGCGAGAACCGTTAATGGTTATTTCATCGGTTATCTCAAAAATTCAAAGGGGTATAGATTTTATTATCCTAACTATCTTACAAGTATAGTTGAGTCTGGTAATGCTCGGTTCATTAAGAATGGTCAAATCAGTGGGAGTGGAGAACCACAAAAAGTGGATATTCACGAGAATCAAGTAGAAACTACTCTAAGACGAGTAGACATTACCACATCAGACGTGATTCCACCGGTTGTTATTCCTCTTGTTGCATAACAGATACGCAACATACCGGAACAACAAATTAATGTTCTAATTTTACAAATTGAACATATTAATGACAAACCAGCTAATGATGATCACGTTACAAATGATCAAGTAATGTCACAAGACGTAGTATTACAAAAGTCTGTAAGGCAAAGAAGACCAACTATTTCAAGTGACTATGAAATTTACTCACTTGAACAAGAATGTGACTTGAGCATTGATAAAGATCAAGGCTCGTTCAAACAAGCCATGGAATGTACCAATTCTAGAAAATGATTCAATGCTATGAAAGAAGAGTTGAAATCAATGGATGATAACAATGTATGGGAATTAGTTAAGTTACCGGAAGGTGCAAAACAAGTGGGTTGTGAATGGTTCTTTAAGACCAAACGTGACTCACAAGGCAACATTAAAAAGTATAAAGCCAAACTTGTTGCCAAAGTTTACACTCAAAAGAATGGTGTTGACTATAAAGAGACCTTCTCTCTAGTTTCAAAGAAGGACTCCTTAAGAATTGTTATGGCACTGGTGGCTCATTATGATTTAGAGCTTCACCAAATGGACGTAAAGACCGCCTTTCTAAATGGTGACTTGGAAGAAGAAGTATATATGGATTAGCTGGAAGATTTTGTGACCACAGGAAATGAACGATTAGTGTGTAAATTAAAGAAGTCAATATGGACTGAAGCAAGCTTCCCGACAATGGTATCTTAAGTTTAATGATATCATTACGTCTTATGGTTTTGTAGAAAACATCGTCGATCGGTGTATCTATATGAAAGTTAGTGGGAGCAAGTTCATTATATTAGTCCTATACATTGATGATATCCTTCTTGCTACAAATAATATTGTTTTGTTACATGAGGTAAAGTATTTTCTTTCTAATAATTTTGAAATGAAAGATATGAGTAAGGTATCCTATGTGACAGGAATAGAAATATTTCGGGATAGATTACAAGGATTGTTAGGATTGTCTCAGAAAGGTTATATCGAGAAAGTATTAGAAAGATTTCAAATGTAAAAATGCTCCGCAGGGATAGTTCTAATTCAGAAAGGGGACAAAGTTAGTCTAATGCAATATCTACGAAATGATTTGAAATGTAAGGACATGGAGTCTATTCCTTATGCGTCAATAGTTGGGAGCTTAATGTATACTCAAACATGCATTAGGCCAGATATCAGTTTTGATGTTGGAATGCTAGGATGATATCAAAGCAATCCTAGAATGGACCACTGGAAAGTTGTAAAGAAAGTCCTTAGATACCTACAAGGCACCAAGGACTATATGCTCACATATAGCAAATCAACCTATCTCGAAGTGATAGGTTACTCAGATTCAAACTATATCTGTTATGTAGACTCATGAAAATCTACATTCGGTTACATGTTCCTATTAGTTGGAGGAGCAATTTTGTGAAAAAGTGGAAAGCAGTCCATCATTGTTACTTCCACTGTGGAGGTTGAATTTGTGGCATGCTTTGAGGCCACGGTTCATGGATTGTGGTTGCATAACTTTATCTTAGGTCTTGGTCTTGTTGATAGTATTAACAAATCGTTAAGAATTTCTTGTGATAATTCAACAGCCATATTCTTCTTTAAGAATGACAAATATTCAAAGGGTGTGAAACACATGGATTTGAAGTATTTGTCTGTGAAAGAAAGATCGG
>JANJEY010000007.1:58977109-58989146 GCA_024703695.1 Erythroxylum cataractarum
TTGTCTTTAGTGGAATGACATTTAGTTAATAAGCTAGAATTAATTCTAATGAGATTAAGTTAATTCTAGGCTTATTGAAGCTTGAATTATCAAAGTCCAATAAGATTCTCCATTTGGCTTCAAGGAAGGTTATCAAGCTAAGTAAGAAATAAAAATGAAGGTTTTAAAATCCCATAATTGAATGTTGGTCTTTCTTTAATTAATGGTTAATTAGAAGCCCAAATGTACATTTAGAAATGGGCTGGGCTTTGGTTTCATGTAATTGATTAGATTAATTATATTAAAACAAATTTTTTAAAGAAAGGAGTAACATTTTTGCTTTTATTAGGGTTGAATGTGCAGCTGCACATTTTACATTCAAATGCTAAGTAAAGATGGTCTTTATTATGGTTTATCATCGTTAAATTGAGATATGAACTTACCGTTAAATGGTTTAATGGTTATCTTTTAATGTTAGCATGTAACCTATTAGCATTCATTGGATTAAAGAAGAAAGATTTACACTGGATGGACCATTTTCCATCTTCCATCTTCCAAAACCGAAATTGGTAGGTCATGTATAGGTTAATAGTGTTTTCATATAGCCATCTTAAAGATAAATGAGAAGAGTCTTATTTATTGGCTACATTATGATTGATTAATAAAAGAAGTGATGCATTAGATGCTATTCTCTTCTTCCATACTATGCATAGCCAAAATTGATTGTGTAAGAGAGAGTTCTTGCATGGTTTGACTCTCTCCCTCCTTTCATGCATGAGTGAGCTGAGATTAGCAAGAGAAGAGTCTCATTTTTGGTTCATTTTCTTCTAAGAAAAATCTCCTCCAACATTTCTTCTCGTTTCCCACCAAAAGATTTTCTTAACCAAATTGTCCTAGAAGAAAAAGAGATAAATCAAATTGGTTGAGGATATAACAACAAGGAGAAGATAGATTGCTAAAGGAAAAGATTCAAAAGCAAAGGTTTTGGATATAAGAAGAAGGAGATGATAGTGCAACGAAGAATTAAAGCTGTAGTAAAGGAATCGATAATACTCTTCATCTTGTTTATGTTTATTATTATCCTTATATCATATCATGTATGGATTGTCATGATGATTTGGATATATTGCTTCTACTGCAAATATGATTTCTAAAAAGTTTTAAAATGTATCGGTTCTCCAAATATAGCATGCTTTCGTTTTCCGATCCAACAGTTATTAGAGATTGTCCTAGAGTACGCCAATTTTGGACTCAATTTTCCTTAGACATAGACCTTCAACATTTCTTTAGCCTTATCACTTTGGAGTAGTTGCTTTCGAATCTTTATAATTAAGTCGAGGTTAATGGTTTAAGATGGTCGATTATCTGTATTCTTACTGGTTCCTGTGACTTTAGAGAAACAAAAGTTTATTTGAAAATGACTTCTTCTAACCAGTCTCTAGTAAGGCGATTGTTCTAGATTATGTGAATCAGATTGTGCACGGAGGTACATTTATTTCTCGAGCTGCGGTTGGTTATGCCACTAATAGCATTAGGTGTATAGGGTGGGCCAAACCGAGTGAGAGATGGATTCGGATGAACACTGATGGGGCGAAGTGAATGTCAAGTCGGAATGTTTCTGCTGGTGGTCTCCTTCGCGACAGTTCTGGTGTGTGGCTAGGAGGTTTCGCCCATCTTATTGGATTTTGCACACCACTGGATGCTAAGTTATAGGGGGTTTATTCAGGATTGAATCTGGCTTGGGATATGGGCTATTGGAGAATTGAACTCGAAGTAGATTCCTTGGAAGTCATTAATATTCTTTCCTCCTTAGGTTTGAGGATATCCTATAATACTTCATTGATACAGGCTATTAAGGTTCTGTTAACTAAATCCTGGATGGTTCGTATTCGCCATGTGTTTCGTGAGGAAAATCGGTGTGCTAACTGGTTAGCTTTTAATGTGGAGTCTTTTGGTTTCAGAATTACTTATTTACAGTTCTCTCCTTTGGGGCGTCATACAATCCTCTTTGAGGATATATATGGGGTTTTAACCTTAAGAGTCACTGTTTAGGCCTTGCTTTTCTCCATTGTATATTAATAAAAGATTCAATCAGTATTAGATTGTCATAAATCGGCTAAAAATTGAATAAAAATAAAAATTTAAAATATGATTAAAAGAAAATGTCCTGATTTATTAAAGAATTTGACATTTAATCGAAAAAAAATTGTTAAATAAAAATTAATTTATTTATTTAGTTGATAAAAACTTATTAATTTATGAAAACCATTGATTAATTAATAAACAAATTAGTTTTTAGCAATAAAAGTTATTAAATTAAATCAAACTTAAAGATTAAAGATTAGACAAAAAAATTATATGATTCAAGCTATTAAGTTTTTTGTTTTGATGGATAGTCACGTGAAAAATCTTTTAATTTAAATTTTATAATTTTAAAAACTTTTAAAATGTACATTTAATTAAAAATATAAAAAACTATATGCTATAAAATTGTTATTAGTATAATAATTTATAAATAAATCGTTAATAACATATAATAACTTATAAATTAAATATTTATAGCAGCAAACTGCCTTTCCTATTTTTGGGAAGGATCTCAGATTCTCCGCTTGGGTTGTCGTCTTTTTTTTGTTGGAAAACGAAACAAAGCAAACTAATGATAACAGGACAATTGTCGTTTCGTCCCTTTTGATGTCGTTTAACTCTCCTTCCTTCCATTTATGGGTCTCTAAATGATAGCTATCGTCACCCTAATTGAGGACGACACGTGTCAAACACCCACTTGACCTCCGCAGTCTCCTTCTTCGCAGCAAGAACTTACTCCCACTCCCTTCGAATTCCTCTTTCCTCCTCTCTTTCTCCCTTCGTCTTCCTCTCTCTCTCTCACTATATATATATATCTATAGATATACGTGTAGAGACCTTTAGGAACCCTAAAAGGAAGCCAGAAACATTTTTTGGATCTTGAATTCTTGATATTGTCGTCATACATGGCGGAGACACAGCCACCAGAGGGTCAGCTTGACGGCTTCGGAGGTGGTTCAAACACCGTCACTTCGTCGGAAGCTGTCGGTTCAAAACGACAGCGTAGACCTAGCGTTCGATTGGGAGAAATCGGCGGCGACCATATCTACGACGGAGTTCATGCTCGAAGAACTATGGGAAACAGACAGTGGAAGCATAACAACAACCTATCTCTTGATCATAGCAAGAAAGATTCAGGTAAAGGTTCAAAGACTCGAGTTTTAACAAATTTAACTACCACCGGCGAGTTCGCCGAAACCCTAGATGATGATAGAGAGCCTAATTTGGACACAGTTGCACTTGCGAGTTGGAGGGTGAAAGATTCGAAGAAAAGAGCGTCGAATGCCACCACGAAGAGGGTCCGATCCAATTGGGTCTCGAAAATTGATGAGGGAGGTGGAGACTTTGCCGGTGGAAATGTGGACGGAGATGAGAAGTATAGTGGTGGTGAGGATATGGAAAATAGTTATAGGGAATTTGGTTTGGAGAATTCGGAGAGTCCATTGAAGGAAGATAGCCCAGTTCATTCTCTTGAGAATTTGGGTGATGGGAACGAGAGAAATGAGAGGGAATTGTTTTACAATACAAGGGGAGTTAGGGCAAGGAACAATAACCATAGTCGTCATCTTGAAGGTGTCGAATTGTCCGGACCGTCTGATAACGATGTAAGGGATTATAGGAATGATGGTGTGAGAATTTGGCTGAATAGTATAGGGTTAGGGAGGTATGCACCGGTTTTCGAAATTCATGAGGTTGATGATGAGGTCTTACCAATGCTGACACTGGAGGATTTGAAGGATATGGGGATTAATGCTGTTGGGTCAAGAAGAAAGATGTTTTGTGCGATTCAGAAGCTGGGAAAAGGGTTTTCGTGAATGGTTTTCTACGTGACGAATTCGTAGATTTTGGTTTTCAAGAAAGGATTATATCTCAGCCGTGGTAATTTCAAGTTGCATCATGGTCTGAAGGTAGTTTGAGCTATTTTGTTATTGATCTCATAGTATTAGAAATAGTTATATTTTTTTTCCTTGAACTTGGGTTAGGATATTTTGATTAGTGCTTTTGTTGCACTTTATGAATGCATTTTTAAGTTCGGTGCAATGCAATGTTCAGGTATATGGCATTCTGTTGATTTTTGTTTTACTACTTGTGTTTTAAAGCTGTTGAGACCTGTAATACCTGGTTGGAAAGGGAAATGCCTTACTTTGCCTAAGATGAATAAAATTGTTCAAAACCTAAGTTCAAGCTATATGATCTGATGATGCTCTTTACTTTTTGAACATGTACTGCTTGTTCTGTTAAGCATCTATATGGGGTTGCAATAACTTCGATTGATATTGTTGCTTTCATCAGCATTTTGGTTCTCAACTTGTATTATATTCCAAACTGTTGGGAAAGGGATGATTTGAGTTTTTCTTCTGTTAGTACCCTGTCACTGGTTGTGTTTTGGGAACCATTAGATCTCATCTTCTGGATTGTTTCAAGAGCTCAAAGTACATTGTAACCCATCTTGGTATCAAATCTTGGCCGTTTGCTTAACTGTTCAAATAGTATTTAGTAATCTTGTGAATAATGGGTTATGATGTGATTTGTCAAGATAAACGACTATCTGATGAAGAAACAAAGCTAGTACAGATTTGGATTACAAAGTAGCGTATCAACACATGAAGCAGTAAGCATATTCGGTCGCTCCTTTAGAGTCGGTATATAACCATTTTCAATCAAGAAATTGAACCAAACATATGAAATCTCGGAAGTTTACTGCCATAATAAGTTTTAGGTGTGCATGCAACTATTTACACAACATGGATTGACCAGTCATACCGATAAACAAGCAAAATTGCTATACCCCCGAAAGACACCTAATTTTGAGTTCTAGGCGGAAACCATACTGTAGGAATTGGGTTTGTTTCTCTACATACCCAGCCCCTCGTTGCACCCGGAGAATAACATTGACTCTAGGCATATCTTCACACACTGTGATTCTCAGAGAAATATTATGAGACGGTGGTCAACCAACAACCCAACCCAATACTTCGTTCGATTAAGTCTCAAAGTTGCTCCTGAATACTAAACCATTTCCGAATAATCTATTCAATCCAACTTCATTCCACTCTGATCCTGGTCTTGATCCTGATCCTGCTTATGGGGTTCAGCAGGGAAGTACTTTATGCCCACCAAGTCACCTACTTGACTGATTACCTGTCAAAGAGAAAACAACTCTGAATTAGTTTTATTTTCCAAAACAATCTCTGAATTAGTTTCTCATTGTTTACAAATCAACTCTCGCTCCGGTATAACATTGATTGAAGATAACACATCTTAGCCAAGTTGGTGTTCGGGTCTATTCGTCATCAAAGGCTTTGAATTTTAATGTCACATGTCCAAAACTGATTAGCCCTCTACACACTGTTTTCAGAATACATGCTGCAACTGCAGGTATTGAAGATGACAAGCAAAGATATACATACTTGGATGAGCAAGCTTAAATAGCATAAAAATTTTACTAGATTTTCTTGGCAACTGTAAGACTTCATCTTTTTCCTTTTATATGAATCCTCAATCATTGGGTGACTATCCAATAAAGAGATATCTTCACTCACAGACATGAAAATGATACTGACTACCAAATAAAAAAGTTTTTATGCACAAAAGCCCCCTCCTGTCTTTAGCACAAGTAACATAATGCAAAAACACCAAATAATAATAATAATAATAATAATCACAAATTAGACGTGCATACCTCCAAAGCTCTGATAAGATCTTCCCTGGAATGTGAAG
The DNA here is from genome assembly GCA_024703695.1 of Erythroxylum cataractarum. NCBI lineage: Eukaryota > Viridiplantae > Streptophyta > Magnoliopsida > Malpighiales > Erythroxylaceae > Erythroxylum > Erythroxylum cataractarum. The sequence goes on from JANJEY010000007.1 coordinate 58,982,894, forward strand.
CAGATATGCAAATACGTGCCCTGGCCAAAAGTAGAGGGGTAGCTGGAAAAGCAACTGTCACAACGGCTACCTGTAAAGAAACCACGAAAACAGTAAAATGCGCAGCAACCAACCCTCCACTTATACATGAAAAGATTAATCTTAATATAAGTTGCTGCTATATTAACTGCAACCTTACCTTTTGTCTCAGACACTCCCGGGAAAATGCAGGAATTTTTGCTGGATTGTAAAGCATTATAGGCATCACAGGAGAGTCATTATCTCCAATGACTTCAAAACCCATTTTCTGCAGCTCTGACCTGAAAAAGTTGCTATTTTCACGTATTCTTGCAAGTTTTTGAGCCCCTAAAAAGACATAAAAGAATCGTAAGTCGTTGGGAAATTAAGTTGGATCCATGCAATTGAAGCAAAGAAATGACTTTTTTTTTTCTAAAATAGATAGAAACAAATGAAAATTAAGGGAGAGCACCTATTACCTCTACATGACCCATCTTCCCCAAGAATAACCTTTATGGCAGATATGATTTGTTGTGCAGCTGGTGGAGATATTGATGTTGCATATAGATGAGCTGGGCATGTGTACTTGAGATATTGAATAAGCTCCTGAAAGCAACAAGTAAATCACGGCCTCAGCCCACTTGTGGTGTCAATTACTTAGCTAATCCAATATATTTGGCATATAAAAATGCATGTAAAGGAATCAAAGATGAAAATAGACTGCCAAGCTCTATACCCATCACCATACCTAGTATACCCATAGAACTACTGAAAAGTTGTGCTAAAGTAAATTTGCAAATCATTTAGAGGGCCTGTAATGACCATCGAGAATGTCAATTGTCAAACAGTGACATTCATGCCATTGTAGAAAGGAATATTACAGAAAATGGATTAGAGTCTTCCTGGCAGATAGAAGAAAGTGAACTTCTCACCTTCTACATACTAAAAAGAAGTTGCAGAGCATCGTGATCAAACGAACTTCAATTTTATAAAGTGATAAGAATAATTCTGATCCAAATTTACTATATATAAATGTTGTTAAAGATATATAACTGTAAAGTAGAATCTTAATCAAGGTAGAACGAAAATGACAATTTTTGTTCTCATGTTGAAATAATTCTCTTATTAATGGAAATGAGGAAAAGAAATTAGTGAGAAATAAAGATAAGCACCTATGTTTTCTACACAAGCCAAAGGTTCGTAATAAAACTAATAATAGTTGCATAATTAAAACCTTGGATCCAGCAATATAACCGCCACATGATCCAAATGATTTTGTAAAAGTTCCCATCATAACATCCACATCAGCAGTATCCACTCCTAAGAGTTCACAAACCCCTCTTCCTGTTTTTCCAACAGCTCCAATGCTGTGAGCCTCATCCAAGTAAACATAGGCCTACAAAGCACAGAATAACAATAGACATATCATTCTAGTAACTGAAAATCAAGGGTTAAGCTGTGAAAAGTGTCTATGAAAAACAGAAGAAAAGCACAAGATACAACATATATTTTCACATACCATTTATGTCCTTAATAACACCAAATTCAACTTATTTTAATCACAAGTTACCTGAAGAGACACTTCTTAAAAGTATTTAATCTTTTTCGTTATGTAATTTGCTCCTCACAAAGAGACAACTCAAAACACTTCCTAGGTAAAAGCTGACTGCAAAGATGACACATAATGAGTTGTGTATGAGAACGTAGAAGTTTGACCTTGTATTTTTTGCATATTGCAACAATCTCTGGAAGTTTGCAGAGTTCACCTTCCATGCTATAGATACCCTCTACGATAACAATTATCTTCTTCCATGGTCTATGCGTTCTTGGTCGCCCCTCAGCAATCTGTTCTCTTAATACTTTCTCCAAGTGAGAAGGTGCTGAAGCAGAGAAAGTTAACAGATTAATAAGCAGGAGAAATTTCCATTTCTTTATGGAGGAATAAATTGCTATTATTCAGAACTCACTATTATGTTGAAAAACACGTATTGTGGCTCCTGATCCCCGAGCACCATTGACAATTGAGTTATGATTCAATGAGTCACTAATGATGAGTCCTCCCTGTTAATAAATAATAGAAAGGGAAATTCGATTATGATTTCGAAAGAGTAACATAAGCGAAACAGGACTTGACGTGCATATACCTTCCCAATCAAGACAGGAAGGATGGCGGAGTTTGTCACATATCCCATACCAAAGACTATAGCTGCTGGCTTTTTGACAAAATCAGCAACGCGCTCCTCCAGTTCATTATGCAAAGTAGTAGTCCCTAAGAAAAAATGTATCAGAAAAGCATATAACAGAGGAACTAGCAACAAAGAAACATCTTGCAAGTTGGCTGCTCACCTCCATCCACTCGAGTACTGCAAGTACTTGGTGAAAACCTCTTCAATGACTCAATAACACGAGGTGTACAATATTCATCAGCTGCTGCAAAGCCAAGATAATTGTATGATCCCAAGTTTAGGCACCTAGTAATATTCGTAGTCCGTCTGCATGTTGTGATACCAATTATCCACAAAGCATTAGCAATTCCAACTGATAAAACCACAGACTGCAAGCAAACTGACAAAAGACTAACTTCAATGTCTTGTTATTGTCATTGGAATGACGCTCAACAACATCAAACCAGGCATCAGGGGCACTCGAGATCGGTCGTCCAAAGCAGTCCTGCATGATGGTACCAAAATAAGAGCTCTAAATCACTAACCAAAACACTCATACCAACCCACCGTCATGCCACAATAACAATGTTAAGACCATTGAACTAACACACCCATAAGGAAAAGCGCCTTAAAAAAAATCAAATCAATCCACCTCAGGTACATCAAAACTAGCAATAAAACACAAGAGTCCATGCAGAATCATCAAGATCCAGTAAATTTAGTCCATAATACCAGGCAATCATCTAAACTCGCAAAAACAATAGCATCAAACTCAATACAAAGAGATTTACCCTATGCACTCTAATTCTTCTTCCACGATCCATCAAAATAAGCATCCGATAACCAAACAAAAACAAAAACCTCGCAGAAGGAATAAAAGTGCGTACCTGAATTCGCAAATACAAACGACGAATATAGAAGTCCTCTAGTCCCAAACAGATCGGTGCATATCCCTGAGAAACAACATCATTACCACAACAAAATCCAAAAAATAAGAGAAAAATCATTTCAAAAAAGCGACAAAAAACCTGGAGATTGTTCGTTTTCCACCAATCGACGAACTTCCTGAAAAAATCACGCAATTGGCCAAACGCGAAGAGAAGACCGTAGCTGAAGTAGGTCGATAAAGCGGTCAAATACGGTATCGTTATCATTTTCTCTCCTCTCTCTCTCTCTCTCTCTCGCTCTCTGTAACCGCTCCTCCCAAGTGTTTGTTAGATCTGATAATTATTATTTTTTTATTAATATCAATAATAATAATAATATTCTTCTCGTTCTCCTTCTTCTTGCACTTATTATTATGATTTTGCGGTGCTTGTTTGGCTTTCTCAGATAAAATGAATCCTGCGTGCGAGCTTCCAGTGAAGGAGCAGAAGATTCAAATCATCTTCTGCAGTCGGCCGATTGGTCAATGCAAATCCTCTCTTCTCAATTATCTTTTTATTTTCACTTATTTATTATGATTTTTTAGTTGTTAAAAAATCGTCCGTCGCATGTGTCTCGATCTCTATAATTAGGACACATGGGCCGTTTTTCATATGCTTTTAGGGTCCATTAATTCCTAAATTTAGAGTTAGTTCCATCATAAATAAATGTAACCCATCACAAAATAAAAAAAAAATATTCCCAAAAAATCAAAAACTTATAATTAATTAATTAATTTGAAGTAATTTTAAATTGCTTTATAATTTGGAAAATATTCCATTTTATCCAATTACACTATTTAAAAATATTACATATATATATATATAGGTATGTGTGTGTATGTATTTATGCCATAACTTCAAACCTATAGCGATTAACTTGATGTAATTTCAAATAAATTAACAATATAAAAGCGAAATATGAGATAATTTGATTGTTAAAAAGGGCTATTTAAGTAGAAATAATATTGTATCGTGAAAGATTAAAAATAAGCTTCAAAAGCAAAACTGAGGGTCCCATTCTAATGAGAATCAAAGGCAATTGGGAACGAGTTTTCATTTTCCCTTTTTGTTCTCTTCTAGAGTCATTAGTTTATTAAATGATTTATTTGAAGCAAAATGACAAAATCTAAGATAAATTTGAGTTTGTGAAAAAGGGATTAACCAGCCTGAATATAAGTAATTCAATCTGACCTATTTTGTACAATTTAAGCCCTATTCATGAAAAAAAAGTTTACATAAGCTTGAATGTAGGCCGTTTAATTTGATCTATTCTATTATTGTTTTTTTCTAATTTAAAATTGTATTTTTATAAATTATCGTATATATATAATGATTTATTCAATACACAAAAAATAATAACCAAATTTCAATTCTATCATTATAAAAATAAAAAGATTGAAAAAGATGGGACTTGTAATAATGTACCTTAAATTGACAATCTTATCCTGCTTGAACAAGAAGACAAAGTGCTTTTAACAATGGAAGAGACGTGGGTCTAGCATGAAAGATGAGAGTCACTCAGAATAGCCAATGGAGACTACCGATGAACCGTACCAAAACATCATCACCTTCAAGGGTTTTCCAACCCCTTTAGCTTGGCATATGAGTCGTGTACATAGGCAAGTCATCCTTGGCTATCTGACACAAAACTCTTCATCTCCATACAAGAACTCTCTTCCTCAGTTCCTCTCCTCGGTTCTGACCACCATTGGAGTAGGTTAACCCTTTATTTATAGCTGAGGAGTGACTTAGGTTCTGATGAAATCACGGGCACTTTTCCTTCTCAGTGAAAGCATATAAAGACCGTATCAAGAAATAGAATATATTCGAAGGTTAGAAAGGAAGGGACCAACCATATACATTAATGGTTGATTTTATGCTGGTTAGCTGTTGTTTTCGTAGTTCAAGTTTGGTGAAAATTGATTTACGAAGCATTTAACCAATTTGGCAAGGAAGAAAAATGATGACGGTGGATGAAAAAAAGTGCAATCTTAGCTTCTTCTTGCATGTTGATCCACCAAGTTGCGTTGAATAAGTTCAGGGTCATTCTATGATTCTTTGCTCTCGGGCAAGTCAACGATTTCATCATCATCATTACATCTAGTCTGAAGTCCTGCAATAAAGAAAGATCTGGGAATGTTTGATAATACAAAGCTTTACTCTTACATAATAAAGAAGTTGTTTTCAGTAGATCTACATGGAGATGTGACAATAAAAAAGTTATACAAGTTAAAGAGTAAACAAGTAAAATTGGCATGTTAAATAATTATGTAAATAAAATTACAATAAATACATAAATAAATAATAAATGAATAAAATATAACTCGACTTTTAAAAATAAAATATATTTTAAAACTAAAATATAACGAAATATATTATCTCTTTATCTGTACAAAAGCATCAATATCCAGATGTTAAGAGCGTAATAAAGCATTAAAGAATTATAGAAAAGCATTAATAACTAAACGATAAAAGAGCAAATAAAGTATCAAAGAATTTGACTTTGATTCATAAAAAAAATCTGAAACCACTAACATATTCAAACCCAGAAAGCATTAAACACTAAATCAATCAAAGAAGCTAATATTAAAAGTAACAAAAAAAACCATAAAGAACAAAAATTTAAGAAAACCCATCAAAACTCGAAAACACTAAAGGAGAAGAGACTGATTAATCAAGAAGGAAGAGAGAGTGAGAGCATAAAAAAAGAGGGAAAGCAACATTTACATACCTCTAATTCAATCCTAAAAAAGAACCACCTGTTTATATATCTCGCCAAAAAAGAGGGCATAACCTTCATGAGAAAAAGGGGCGAGAGGATTGGTAGAGATCTGGTGCTCCCTCCCCTCCCTCGACCTTAGGTTCCGAAAAGCAATATCTCTCGACCTTATTAACAAGAATTAAGACACTACGAGGTTGATTTGATTTTAATGGGCAAGTCAATGACTTGTTTTGAGAAAATCACTTAAAACGATTTAATAATTGAAATTCAGGCAATGAAATCGACTCATATGTACATTTTTATGCAAATTCTTAAAATGTCTAAAAAATTAAATTGTTATTTACATTTTAATTCGAGAATAGTAATTAATAGCATTTTAATTCGGGATTAACTTAGTCCAAATCGAAACAAAAAATAGATAAAATTTTAAAGTATCAAACTTT
>JANJEY010000007.1:59204903-59227320 GCA_024703695.1 Erythroxylum cataractarum
AACGTTGTGGATCAAATATCAACTTGAAGACTATTCAGTTCAAGAAGAGGAGATTCCAATCTATTGCGACAACACCAATGCAATCAATATGTCAAAGAATCCGATTCAACATTTGAGAGTGAAACACATCGAAGTCAGACATCACTTTTTGAGAGACTATGTTCAGAGGAAGGTGGTTAAACTCCAGTTCATTGAAACAGAGTATCAGTGGGAAGATATCTTTACTAAACCACTAAGTGAAGAACGATTCTAGAAGATCAGATGCAAACTTAACATGGTTATGTTAAGCGAACAGTCAGGCTAAAGGGACGTCAAAATTAACTACGTCAAAAGACAGTGAATTACAGCTGGTAACTTCTCTGACAAGAAAGATTTGGAGGGAAACGCTTCATGATCTTTAGAATCCCGATGATTCTAGGGCACGAGTATTAAGACTCTTCAAGTAGCCTGAAGTGGAAATCATTACAGTTACTCTCATCTCTAGACGGTTCATCTTGTTTTCAAAATTCTCTCAATCATCTTACCCTAGAAGAAAAGATTACCAGAGACAGTTTTTGTTCTGAAACAATGGAGGCAGCTATGATATTCAGAAGGCATGTGGATTTCGAGTCGCTAAGGAAGGATGGTATAGACGTAGAACCTAAGATTGAAAGAGATGGTTGGAGGAATTTCTTCCAGGTACGGGAACAGTCTATACTGACGAGGTGTATGAGTTTTGGAAGAATGCTCAACTTGTAGACAACACAATTGTATCTTCAGTAGACGATATATCTGTTGTCGTGACTAAGGAGCTGATAAGGATGGTGACTGATTGTCCATCGGTTGGTGAGACTCTGTCAACCAAGGCTAAGTGGATGACAATGGTCAATATGAGGGAAGAAGATGTTAGCAGACAGTTGTATGGAGTGAATGACCCTTCGGAGAGGAAGACTTCGAGTCTGGTCCCAAAAGCTAGGGTTCTTCATGCTATTTTGTTTAATTGCATTTTACCCAGAGTAGGTTCAAGGCATTTGGTAACCACTCTGGATGAACAATGTTTGTTCTACCTGTTGAATCGCAGTCCTATTGACTTACCCTTCTTAATCTTACATTATATGATTAAGGAGATGAAGGATACAAACAGCTATCCTTACGGCATGCTTCTTACAAGGATTTTTAAGGAATCCAGAGTCCTTCTACAAAGAGGAAATATAAGGATTGTACCTGTGAAGAGTACTATTGACTCAATCACTATACGGCGAATGGGTCTGAGGACAGTAATTAAAGAAGAAGCAGACTCTTCAAGGAGAACTAGAACTAAGGGGGAGCGTGTATTGAAGAAGACTCCCGCTTCAACTTCTCGATCTCAAGTAAGTATAAGATCTTCTGCAGATGAAATAAGAAGAATGATCGGAAGACCGTTGACAAAACAGGCAAGTCCTCAAATCGTAGTGAGCCTAGTTTGAAGAACAGAAGAAGGTACGCAGAAAAGAAAAGGAGAAAATCTTTTGGGTGAGATCTCTAAAAAGGCGAAGAGTTCACCTAGGATTCGCACTCTGCGACAACAAGAAGACAAGATAGCCAGAGAGCAGAGTCAAGCAGAAATATTTGGATCTCGAGTATCGACAAGAACAAGATCTCTAGTCTCAATTTTAGAAGAAGACTCATCCAAAAAGGCTAAAGAGAATGAGAAGAAGAGAAAATCAGAGTCTGAGAAGGAAAAATCTCAAGTGCAGAAATTATCAAAACTGACTGAAGCAGAAGAAAAGACTAAGAAGATTAGTCGGAAGAAGACTGTGTCCACTAATGGGGAGGTTATTCAAAAAAAAGATACCCTCAATGCTGCTCAAAAAGAAAAAGAAATTGAGCATAGCAGAGTTCAGGAAATTCCCACTACTCAACAGGAGGAACCAGAGGAGATAAGCCTAGTTCAGGAGAATCCTATTGAAGCGGAACCAGAGGAAGCAGCAGAACCAAACTTGGTTCAAGTACCACAGGAGAAATTCGATGAATCTGGTCCAACTGTATACAACTATTCGAGAATTTTGAGAAGACACAAGTTGAAGATCGGAATGGTTGAAGTTGTTACCAAGAGGAGGACCGCTATTGCCATCTGCAATTAACCAAAGAAGAAGGTAATGGCTGTCGTACAACCTATTTTAGTAAATAGTGACACATGGCATTTACTGAAAGAAGTCGAAAAGATGTTCTACGATGTCTTGAGGGATGCATCTTCTAAGCCATACCCCATGAAAATATCCAGCAGACCATGCACTATTTATCTCGTTACAAAACAATTGATAATAAAGGTTGTACCAGACATTCAACCAAGATACCCTTTAGATTTGAATAAAGGGAAATCGAAGCTATTTCCTAAAGAAGAAATCAATGATGATCTGTCCGCAGATCAAATTGCAGAAGAAGTGCGAAAAATTGATGAGGCATCTACTTCAACAGAGATTTCAGACGGAGCTAGCTGTAGCTTTACAGATAAGAATGAAGACTGTCCAGTAAGGGGAAGACTAGTAACAAGGACACTTGTTGAATCACTTGTTCAGACAGTTTTGCGTATTAAGCCCTTATCTAATACTCTGTTTATACAAGCTGAAGACATACCCCTACAAGGAAGACAGCTGCTTATGCTACCTGCCCCGTATGACTTAGATCTTCCTAAATCTAATACATTCATTCGAGCACCAACTATTGAGATTAATGAAGATTACATCCCTACCTCGGACGCATATGCTACAACAATTGCGTTCACTTCACCCTCAGTAGAGAATGATCAATCCTCTTCATCACTAGCCTCACAAGCTGAAATCAACAAATTACTCGGAGAAGTCAACAAAATAAAGGAGACGTTGAATGATTTGAAGAAGATGATGACAGAACTGTTGAAGAGCCATCGTCATTAATCATTTTTTATTATAACAAATAGGGGGAGAAGGGAATGAGCAGAGGAGGAGAAGAAAATGTTCAGAAATGAATTTCAAAAGGTGTGACTGAAGCAGACGAAGAAAAGAAAAGAAAAGAAGAATTATGAAGATAAGTTTTTTTTTTCTTTTATAAACATTGTATTTTGTATTTTATTTTCTTTTTGTATATAATTTGTTATCATCAAAAAGGAGGAGATTGTTAAGTCAAAATGACTTCACTTAGATATAATTTTGATGTATAACAAAGAGAATAATAAAAGAAAAACAAAAGCAGACGAAGCAATACAAACGAAGTAATACAGACGAAGCGACGAAGACGCAGACGAATAGAAATAAGATGAAGACGCAGACGGAAACAGAAATACTGACGCAGAAACAGACACAAAATAAAAACAGACGAAGACGCGAATTGAAAGAACAGACGCAAACGCAAACGAACAGAAAAACAGACGCAGGCGCAGATGCAGACGCAGAAACACAGACATAAAAAATACAGACGGAGAAAGACAGACGCAGAATTCAAAAAGAAGATGCAAGAGTCAGTTTCGTGTTAGTTACAGAACTCAACTAATTAACAGTTCTCTTAAAGATTTAAGAAACAGGATTCAAGAAGCAAGAATCCATAAACAAGAATCAAGAAACAGTTGGAGACGAAGGCTATAAATACAAGTCGAAGTCAAAGATTGCAAAGTTAGTTGAAAAATTATCTGACTTACATCTACGCGATCGTAGAAAGAATACTGTGCAAATTAGCCGAGAGCTATTTTTACTGTAACAAGTGTCAAACACTTTTCTGTGAGAAATTAGTACAGATAGCTTGCAGAGGCTAAGTGTGAAAGAATACTGATTGTAGAGACCTGAAGAGGATCGTAAAGAATACTTGTAAAAGTTGAAGAGATAGTGAAATCTCATAAAGAACTCTGAGGACTGGACGTAGCCCACGGTTTGGTATGAACCAGGATAAAATCTCTATGACAACTTCTCTCTACCCTATTACTTTTAAAGTTTAACGTTTTTGTTATTACTTCAATTCTGAAACAAGTTTTCAAAGTTTTGATTGATTCAAATTTACTGAAGTTTCGGTAAAAGAAGTTCGTTTTTACAAAACCACTTTGAAAGAATTTTCAAAAAGGGGATACACAATTCAACCCCTCCTTTGTCGTGTATTCGTTATCTTTTTATAGCATTGTACTAACGTGTGATTTGCTTCAATTGTGTCACTGGAGCTGCAAAAGCAGGCGAAGCGATGGATGCTCATACCATAGTCTATCATCTTATGGAGCTCTTTGATGAGAAAGTAAGGTCTGAAAGATTCGAGACTTTACGATTGTTCTTCCACTTTAAGATGGTTGAGGGGACATCTTTAGTGCAATACGCACTGAAGATGAACAGCTACATCAAGCGATTGACCTCCTTTTGTTTTCTTTTAGATCATAAATTAAGTATTGACTTAATTTTCATGGGTTTAACTAAAAGTTAATCACAATTTGTGCTTAATTATCTGATGAACAATATATCCAACATAATTCTCGAGCTGGTCAACATGCTCAAGGTAGTTGAGTCATCTTTCCGCAAGGACAAGTTTGTGATACTAAAGACTCTCCTGGTTCGAAGAAAAAGAGCCAAAAGAAAAAGAAGTTCTCAGGGGCTAAGGGAGGTGTCAAGAAAGCAAAGAAGACTGCCTTGAAGGAAACTTGCTTCCACTATGGCAATGATGACTACTAAAAAAGAAATCATAAGGCCTATCTAGAGTCCTTGAAGCGGAAGAAGGCATCTGATGCCCCCATCTACTTTAGGTATTTATGTTATTGATATTCATACTATTTTTGGTAACAACATATGGTTATTAGAAACCAGTTGTGGCTCACACATCTGTACTAACATGCAAGGGCTTAGGAATAGTAGATAACTTAATAAGGGAGAGTCAGACCTGTAAATGGGCAATGGAGCAAGAGTTGCAACATTAGCTATAGGCACATATATATTAACACTCCCTAGTGGGCTTGTATTAGAATTGGACAATTGTTTTTATGTACTTTCTTTGACTAAAAATGTAATGTCTGTTTCTAGTCTTAATAAAGTTGGATTCCATTTAAATTTCAGTAACAATGATTGTTCAATTTAATTGAATGGAATGTTATATCCTTTGGGTACATTATGCAATGGTCTATACATATTGGATATGTATAATCTAGTTCTAAATATCAATAATAACAAAAGAATAAAATGAGATAATGTGAAATTGTGTTACTTATGGCATTGTCGCCTTGGCCATATAAGTGAGAGATGTATGACTAACTACATAAGTGTGGTAGTTTAGGGTCATTTGATTTTGAATCATATAACACATACGAATCTTGCTTATTAGGTAAGATGACTAAGTTACTTTTAAGGGAAAGGGTAAACGAACCTTGTTAGACATAGTGAGGTCTGTGATATGTTTAGCGGATTTATCAAAATCCTTTTAAGCGTATGCACTCAAAACTTCTATTTATATATTAAACAGAGTCCTATCCAAGTCAATTGATGTTGCTCCATATAAGATATGGACTAAGAAGAAACCTTATCTTTCTTGTATAAAAATTTAGGTATTCAGTCAGATAAGCTTAAAGCTAAATTTGACGAGTTTCTGTTTGTAGGATATCCTAAGAAAACTATAGGATATTAGTTCTACCATATTTCGAAACAAAAAGTGTTTGTTTCAAAACATGTTGTCTTTTCATAGAAAGAGTTTCTTTTAAGAGAAGACAATGGGAGTGTGGAAGTTCAAGATGCTTAAACAAACGCAGATCAACTGCCTGGACTCGAGTCTACTATTTATGAAGATGAAACTATAGTTTAACCGTCTAACACATTAGAAGTTTATAGGTCAGGTAGGATACGTCATATTCCTAAGAGATACAGATTTCTCATAAGTGAACTTACTGATGTATTGATTATAGAAGATGATGAGCCTACTACCTATGAAGTGATTCTAAAGTGTTTAGAATTTGAAAAATGGCTTCAAGCTATGAAATCCGAAATGGATTCCATGTATGAAAACCAAGTATAGACTTTGGTTGACCCACCCGAAGGAATAAAACCCATAGGGTGCAAATGGGTTTGCAACAAGAAAACTTATATGGAGGGTAATCTAGTTACCCATAAAGCTAGGCCTATAGCTAAAGGTTATCATCAAAGGCAAGGTATTAACTATGAGTAAACGTTTAGCCCAGTAGCTATGCTTAAATCCATTAGGATACTCCTAGCCATTGCCTCTCATTATGATTACGAGATATGGAAAATGGATAAGAAGATGAATTTCCTTAATGGAAACCTAACTGAGGATTTATATATGACATAACCTGATGCTTTCATATCCATGAATGAAGAAAAGGTATGCAAGCTTCAGAAATCCATTTATGGATTGAAACAAGCATCCAAGAGTTGGAATATCTGATTTGATAAGACAATTAAAGAGTTTAGTTTCTCACAAAATTTGGATGAGTCATGTGTGTATAAAAAGGTTAATGGGAGTGCAATTGTGTTCCTTGTATTGTATGTAGATGACATATTGCTAATAGGAAATAATGTCTTTGCTTTGTAATCAGTCAAAATTTGGTTAGCTAAGAACTTCTCTATGAAAAAACTTGGAGAAGCAACTTATATTTTGGTGATAAGGATCTATAGAGATAGATCGAAGAGGTTGCTTGATCTTTCTTAGTCTATATACATAGACAAGATGTTAAAGAGTTTTAGCATGGAGCAGTCTAAGAGAGGTTATCTTCCCATGGTACATAGGATTACTTTATAAATCTATATGTCCAAAGATACAAGATGAGAGGACTTGCATAAGTTTGATTCCTTTTGCTTCGGCTATAGGATCAATCATGTGCGCTATGTAATGTACTAGACCCGATGTATTGTACTCTCTAAGTATTACAAGAAAATACCAGTTGGACCCTGTAAGGGTAATTGGGTGGCTATCAAGAATATCCTTAAGTACTTAAGAAGAACTAAGGATGAATGCTTGGTATATGAAGAAGGTGATTGTGTGGTAAGCGAGTGTACTGATGTCAGTTTCCAAAATGATATGGATGACTCTAGATCCCAATCTAGATATGTATTTACACTAAATGGTGGTGCAGTCAGTTGGAAAAGTTCTAAACAAAAGACAACTGTAGATTCGACGACAGAGGCAGAGTACATTGCAACTTTCGAAGTGACAAAGTAACTGATTTGGATAAGAAGTTCACCATATAACTTTGTGTGGTTCCAAGCATTGATGACTCAGTGTAGTTGTATTATGACAACAATAGAGCTATAATGTAGGTGAAAAAACCAAGGTCTTACCAAAAGTCCAAACATATACTCAAGTGCTATCATTTGATTAGACATATCATTGGTAGAAATGATGTCAAGATAGAGACAGTTCCAACCGATCAGAATATAGCTGATTCGTTGACTAATCCTATTTCCCAAAAGAGTTTTGTGTCACATGTACACACCTATGATATTAGATGTCAAGGTGATTGGTTTTAATGCAAGTGGGAGTTTATTAGAGAATTACTCTAAAGGCAATCACCTTTATCACTTATTGTACAAATCATTTTATGATTAATAAAGGCAATTTCATTATTTCAACATTCATACATTTACGAATTTGATGTTAATTTTAATTGATTTAATAAAGTCCTTAATATAAAACATAGCATGTAGGAACTCATGATGAGATCATGATAATTAGACTCCTATCATATGTAATTATGTTAGTATCTAAACTTTCCCTAGCTATAGGATTAATGAGAAGGGATATCATTAATCTGGATAGAATAGTATATGTTATACTACTTGATTGGATCAAGTAGTAGATCTCATAAGCTGTAGACATGAGTTGTTTAGAGTTAACATATGGATGCTTACTAAGGGTAGTAAATACATTAGATTGACCAACTATGAGACAATCAAATAGATATGCTATTCCAGTTTTAATGATAGTCTCATCATAGAAATGGTGCAAGTATCCTTTGACTTGAGGTACTCAGGGAAATCTCGGATACTGGTCCTGTGCTTTGACTCTATTCATTGATGCCTTTCAAGGGTTACAAATAAGGTGGTGATTGGGTATAGCTTGAGGTATTCAGAGGTGATTCAGTAATCAATAAAAGATTAACCACTCCTGATAAAAGGAGATGATACCCACAGCCTTTTGTTGGGGTCATTACTTAGGAATCTCTGGCCAAAGAAAAAATGTCACGAAGAGAGTCTTCAATGGTACATAGAGTAATGAGATCCTTAGGACAAGATCTAATATCACTTGGACTAGATGTGACATAGTCAATTTAGTGGGACTTGACACTTTGACCATACTCTTAACCAAGTGGGGTATAGATGGTGAAAGGACGAATTGCATGGCAACATTGCATATGGAGGGGTTCGTAGTTAAACCACTGACTTTTTGGTTAATAAGGGGTTATGACGTGTTGCTAGATACCTCTCTTGATTTACTTAAATTTAAGTGTTAATTTAAGTGACTAACATAACTGGGAACCTAATGGATCACACACATAGGAGATTCGAAGGATAAGTAAAATGGTCTTGAATGGTGATTCAAGATATGAGAGAGTGTTTTAGGATTGTATTGTGTCAGGATTGTATTATGATATGATCGTGGTAGAAAATGTTGCATGGAATGGATTAGAAACAAGTGTTGTTGGCTGCCATTTTGGCCATTAACTTCCCAAACTTCCATTAATGCATGCTATTCATGGTCATTAACTTCTCATAACTTCCATTAATTCACGCTATTCATAACCATTAACTTCCCATAACTCTCTATTAGTGATGGGGGTTATGGAAGGCCAAATGGTGTAAAAAATAGAGATGATTTTCGTGCATCTGTTGTGAGACACAAGTAAAGAAAAAAAGATTCTTTCTTACACATATACTCTTTTTCTCTCTAACTCTCACAAGAGTTCTTATCTTTGCTAGCACAAAGAAAGAACTCTAGCCATCTTCTTGTGAGATTTGATCCTTCTATCTTCATGTGGACTTTCATTAGAGACAGTCTACGTTGATCTTTATGGTTGACGACAACCCAATATGGAGAAGATTAAAGAATGAAGAAGATCGTCAGAAAGGTATGTAAACATCTTGCATTTCATGTTTTTGTTTTCTATATCTATATGCTTAAGTAGATCTAGTTTTTAAGGTTCCATTTTATTTTTTGCTACATATATTTGATATTTATTGTATATGAGATGCATGATTAGAACCTTACAGTGCAGAACTCATGATGGAAGAATCCTTCATTCAACACTTATGGGCAGCAAAGACAACAACAAGGTTCCTTTTAACAACAATATCATAGGCAAGTTCAACCATCAATTTCAGGACCTTCACTGGAAGAAATGATGAAAACATTAACTCAGAATACCACTCAGCTCCAAAATAATTCCATATAATCCCAACAACAAATAAGAGCTAGCATTCAGAATCTAAAGAATCAACTGAGTCATATAGCTACTATGGTGAGTCATTTGGAAAATTAAAATTCAAGTAAGCTTCCTTCTTAAACTATTGTGAACTCAAAAGAGAATACAAGTGCTATCACCTTGAGAAACGGTAAAGAAATAGATGCACCACACAAGACTCCTTTTATTGGTGATGAGGAAGAATCTAAAAAAGAACTTAAAGTGCCTCTAAAAGAAGTAAAAAAGGGAACTCAGATAAATTCTAAATCTCTTGTGGTTAAAAAATTATACTAAGACTTTACCTCCTTTTCCTAACAGATTTGCTAAATCGAAGAAAGAAGAGTAAGGTAGGGAGATTTTGGAGACGTTCAAAAAGGTAGAGGTGAACATACCTCTAATTGATTCCATTAAGCAAGTTCCTCAATACGCCAAATTTCTCAAGGAGTTATGCACATCTAAGAGGAAATTGAGGGGAGATGAGAAAGCTTTCCCCAAAGTGTAAGGATCCAAGTACATTTATAATTCCTTGTAAAATTGGTGATACTAGATTTGAAAGGGCAATGTTAGATTTAGGAGCCTCAATAAATGTCATGCCATATTCTATTTATTTTTCATTGAATTTAGGATCGTTGAAAGAAACACGTTTTATAATTTAATTGGATGATAAATCTAATGCTTATATGGAAGGGGTTTTAGAGGATGTTTTAGTGCAGGTCAACGAATTGGTTTTCCCAAATGACTTTTATTTGATGAACATGGTGGGAGAGCCTTCATCTAATTATGCACCTATCATTCTGGGTCGAACATTTTTGAAGACGTCAAAGGCAAAGATTGACATAGATGCAGGAATATTAACTATGGAGTTTAACAGTAAAATTATCTGTTTTAATATTTTTGAAGTTGTGAGGTACCATAATGATGTTCATTTTGTTTTATCAATTAATTTCATTGATTCCTTGTCTCAAAATTTTTTTGATATAGATGTAAAGATGAGTTAGAAGTCATTCTTTGCATGAGTTTAACGGAAAACATTTTTCAAAATTCTAACTTACTCATTACAAATGAAATGGAAGAAATTGTCATAGCACTACAATCACTACAAACAATGCCAAAAAGGTATGTATTTCAAAACATTGAACTGCCAATATCTAATATGAAATCTTACCTTCGTTTGTGCAAGCGCCTACAATTGAATTAAAGCAATTATCGGACCACTTAAAATACATGTTTTTTGGAGAAGGAGAAACATTTTCGATAATTATAGCAAGGAACTTAACCAAACTTTAAGAGGAAAAGGTCATTTGATGGCTTAGGGACCATATCAAAACTATAGGGTAGACCATAGCTGATATCAAAGGTATTAGTCCTTTGACATGTATGCACTGAATCTTGTTGGATGAAGGATCCAAACAATAAAGAGAATCATAAAGAAGATTGAATCCTCTGATGATGGAAGTGGTAAAGATAGATATCTTAAAGTTACTTGATGTCGGTGTAATCTATCTAATTTCGAATAGTAAATAGGTGAGTCCGGTCCAAGTAGTACCGAAGAAAACTGAGAATACTGTGGTGAAGAATGAGAATAATGAGTTTGTGCCTACAAGAATTCAAATTCAAAATGGATGACAAATGTGCATTGATTACAGGAAGTTGAATGTTGCTACATGCAAAGATCACTTTCCACTCCCATTCATCAATCAAGTGCTTGAATGACTTGCAGAACGGTCTCACTACTATTTTCTGGTTGTGTATACAGGATATAATTAAATCTTGATGGCTTCAGAGGATCAAGAGAAAATAACCTTTACATGCCCATTTGGTACATTTGATTATAGAAGGATGTTGTTTGGACTTTGCAATGCCCTAACCACCTTTCAAATATGTATGGTAAGTATTTTCTCTAAGTATGTTAAACACATTATTGAGGTCTTTATGGATGATTTTACTATCTATGGGGATTCATTTAATGCATGCTTGGATAATTTGAATTGTGTATTTGAATGTTTTGAAACTAATATTGTTCTCAATTCTGAAATTTTTCATTTTACAATTGAATAAAGAATAGTTTTGGGACATGTAATTTCATCTAAAGGAATTTAGGCTGATAAAGTTATGATAGAAATCGTGGGAAACTTACCCTACCCCACAAATGTGTGGGAGGTTCGTTCTTTTCTTGGCCATGCAAGTTTTTATCACAAGTTTATCAAGGAATTAAGTAAGATCTCATCCAACTCTACCATTTGTTACAAAAAGATGTACCCTTTGAGTTTGATGAGAGATGCAAGGAAGCATTTGACAAGTTGAAAGAACATATGACTTCAGAACCGATCATTCAACCACCTAATTGGAATCAACCATTTAAGATTATGTATAATGCAAGCAATTTTGTTGTGGGTGTCGTCTTTGGTCAAAATGTAGAAAGAAGTAAATGCCACAACTTGATGCCATTTTTTTCTTCATTATTGGTTTTAATTTAGTTCATATAACATTCAAGACATATTCATCTTAGCAATTAGTCTAAAATAACATGTATATCAAGTTTCCCAGTTCAAACATATTGTATGCCAATTGGGGAAAATACAAACTATAAGTGCAACAATTAATCACTTATACTACTTCATTTAACATCCAATTAAATATTTTTAACAACAATTTCATAAATCCTCAATTTTATCTCAAGAAACTTAAATTAGATAATACACATTTTTTAGGGGAAAATAGAATTACATAAACATATACCAAATTAATGTCCAAATCTTCAAATTAAGCTTCCATAAACTTCAATTTCACCATCAATTCCTTATTCGGTCTCTTTCTCTTTCTCTTTCTCTTTCTCTCTCTCCTTCAATTCATCTTATTTATTTTCATAGTATTGCATAACAAATTCAATTTCATGCATTTTATTCATTAATACCAAAATCATGTACTAAAAATAACAAAAACTTCATTAACTTACGTTGTTAATTTTTGGGTACCATTCATTAAGAACACCCATATAGTTTTTCTTCATCTTTTCCCAAAATTTTTATTGATATGGTGAGTTTAGGGACCCTAGTTTGATGATTTAGTATTTAATGGTTGATTTGGGGTTTAAGGATAGAAAAAAGTTTGCTTGAAAGTAGAAGAAAATGAAAGAAAAGGGAGAAAAAGAAGTGAGGGTTATTCTCGACTAAACTTTGGTGAAGAAGAGAGTGGGTAGGTGACAAAATGCCATGTGGTCCTTTAATACATTTTTTCATTTTTTTAAGATCCAAAATTAACTTTAACTTTTGATTCATTCTTTTCATCTTTTTCTCAATAAAAATACCCATAAGAAAAATATCAACGCCACATAAAGACCTTAATTAATATCATTTAATTTCTATTAATATTTTCGGGTTTGATTTTCTCCTTTCTTAGGTCAAACTTTATCAGGTCCTGGGTGTCACTATTCACCCCAGGACGCACTATTTAAGCCTAAAAAGTACTATTCATAAACCGAGCTTATGTTTTTTAAGGCGTTACAAAAAGATTTCTACCTAGCCAACACTCTGGGGACTCAATAAAGATCAAGCATCCCAAAGCATATGCTATAATACAATGCTTTCTTCTTGTGTTATTGATAATATGTAAAGTAAAGATTAAATGTTCTGTAAGATTAATATAGATAATATCATAACGATTATTATATTTAACTATGAAATCACTTTTTTAAATAACAGTTTTACAAAAATAAGTAATGTTAATAGATCTTAGATGTATAGACGATTAAAACCCGATGGTTTCATTAATCTAGAGTTTGATGAGGGAGTTCAAGCTTTTATTAACTATTCATGTTTTCAACCTACATATATGGATGGTACAAAGATCAGATGTCTATGTAAAAAGTGCAAACATATTCATTTTCTTCCTATTGATGAAAAGAATCTCCATTTGTTAAGAAGAGGGTTTGTTCCAAATGATTTTGAATGGACATGACATAGGAAGCCATTAATTTATAGCACCTCAAGGGGTAATGAAGTAAACTCTTCAATAAATGCGGATGGGTTTGAAAAAGGACTGGTTTTATAACAAATAATATGGGTGCAAATAAAATTCCTTACACCCAAATGGTTTATGATGCATTAGGTTACGCCTTTTAGGAAAATATAGAAAATCTTGAAGAAGAACCAAACCCTGACATACTAAATTGTGAGACAATGACTCAATTATCTTCAATCGCTCAAATATTGAACATAAAGTCTGAAAAGAATATTTTTGATCGAAGTTTGGATAAAATTCTTGCTTGGTATAATGAATCATTACCTCCTAATCATACAATGGTTAATAATTTTTACACTATGAAGAAACTTATTAGGGTTTATGGTTTGCCAGTTGCAAAATTTGATTGTTACAATTTGGGATGTACGTTGTTTTAAGGAGATTATGTGGAATTACAAGAGTGTAAATTTTATGGTCAATTTAGGTTCAAACCTCAAAAATGCACTTTAAAACAAAAATTAATACCTTGGAAGTGGATGTATTATTTCCCGCTAACTCTAAGACTTCAAAGACCATACACCTTTGATGTTACTGTATCTCACATGAGATGGCATAATGATAATGAATAGGAAGATGGAATAATGAGCCATCCATCGGATGCACTCGCATGGAAACATTTCAATAACACTCATTTTGAGTTTGCAACTGAAAGTCAAAATGTTAAGTTGGAATTATTGACAGATAGATTCTAACCTTTTAGTTAATCTGCTCAACAATATTCATCATTTTCAATCATAGTTAATCCATATAATTTGCCTTAATGGATGTGTATAGATGAGGCATATATGTTCTTAACGGTGATTATGCCAAGACTTACAAATCTAAAGCGTAAAATTGATGTATTCTTATAATCATCAGTATTTGAATTGCAACATCTTTGGGAATTTGGTTTGGAGACATATGATATATCTCTTAAACAAAATTTTATTTGAGAGCGGCTTTAATGTAGACTATAAGTGATTTCCTTGCTTATGCTATGTTGTCTAAATAGAGCACAGTAAGGAAATTGGCTTATCCTTACTCCTTACTGTGATAATGATTCTAATGTATTTTATCTTCCTAATGGGGCCAAAAACATCTTAGTTTGACAACCACAGGAAATCTCTTCCTCCAGATTATCCATTTCGTTGCAAAAGAAAGCTCATTAAGAATAGGATGGTATAATCACCTCCTCCCCCTCATAAAGCTAGTGAAGAGATATTGTAGGAGATTGATGAATTAGGATTCCTGAAAGTTATAGAACTTGTAGTTAAAGAAGTTAGTAGAAGTATTAGAAAAACTTTGGTTGGAGAGAACGAAGTATCTTTTGTGATTTACCATATTGGAAAACTAATTTGATACATCATAATCTAGATGTAAAGCATATTGAAAAAATATTTTTGACAATTTGTTCAACACTATAATGAACATTGAAGGGAGGACAAAAGATAATACAAAATCACGAGCTAATTTGAAAAATTTTTGTAAAAGGAATGAGTTAGATAACGATCTCTACACGGGTAAATATCCAAAAGCGTGTTACACTTTAGACAAAAAAAATTGTGTGAATGGTTAAAAAGTCTAAAGTTTCCCAATAGTTATGTTTCAAAGTTAGCAAGGTGTATGAACATAAGGAAGTACAAATTATTTGAGAAAAGTTATGATTGTCATGTATTTATGCAAAGGCTAATTTCAATTGCATTTCGGGAGTTTCTACCGAATAAGGTTTAGGAAGCCATAATATAATTAAGTTTGTTTTTCAAAAGCTTAACATCATATAAAATAAAGTTAGCTTAAATGGAAAAACTAGAAAGGGAAATTCTAATTATCTTTTGCAAATTAGAAGGGATTTTTCCTCAAGCTTATTTAATTGTATGGAGCATCTACCTGTACATTTAGCATATGAGGCTAAACTTACGGGTCTAGTTCAATATCGATAGATGTATCCATTTGAGAGATAATTATAGTAAATATTTAAATAAAACTTATGGCACATTTTAATCACAAAATTGTAATAACACTATTGTAATGTAGGTATTTGTGTCACTTGAAGAAAAATGTTAAAAACAAGGCTAGAGTTGAAGATTTGATATGTAATAATGCTTATTTAATAGAGAAAGCAAGTACATTTTGTTGAATGTTTCTAACTTAACTATTTTTGCTTCTGCCATTACTTGTAGTGGACCGTAATTTTTTGGTTGTGACCTGTCACTTTCGGGCTCACCGTTTTTGTGGAGCTACTGGCTTCATAGTAACTTAACAGGAAAGCTAGGATTTGCATTGTCTTCAAACAGGCTATGTGATGTTGAATGATGATATGATGAACTGTTGACTTTGTTTGTACACTTGTGTATCAATGATGAATGGTTGGTTTATTAACTTTTTAATGTTTGTCATTTATGTACGTGTATGAATGATGAGGGTATGATTCATTTTCAGGTACTTAACTATGGGCAGATATAACTTCTATGTTGTATTTGTTGGACGTCAAGTAGGTATTTTTACAAATTGGGATGATGTTAAATTGGCAATTGAGGGGTGTCTCAATGCTAGATTCAAGGGGTATTGGATTTTGGTTTAAGCATAGAGTGCTTATGTCATGGTTCCAAATAGGTGGACTTGTTGAAATAAAAAAAAATTTCCTACCGCCAATGAACCCTCATCAAAATCGAATCAATTTTCACTTCCAACAAATGAACAACTAAATGACTTTGAAGAAAAAAAAATGGCATGGAGTCAAGGATTTTTATTCGTTGCCATTGGAGTCATTCTGGGTATTATTTTTAAGGACATTTTTAATAAAATATAAGGCTTGAATGTATTTTAAACCTATTATGTAATTAATTACATGAATGCTTTGATGTTTTATTAAATTATTATGTACTAGAATTTCCAACTTGTAGGATTTTTTTAACCTATTATGTAATTAATTCCATGAATGCTTAGATGTTTTATTAAATTATTATGTATTAGAATTTCTAATTTGTAGGATTTTGTATTTAATAACTCATTTCATTTAATTTTTAGGTTTCTCATTTCATTAAATATTTAGGTTTTTCATTTTATTTCATCGTAATTAAAAAATTACAAATACAATTAAAATAAATATTGATACAATTATAAAAAAAATATTTAACGTAATTCATTTTATTGTTAACTTGTACAAATTTTTTACTATTTAATAGCTCATTTCATTAAATTTTTATGTTATTCATTTTTTAAATTCCGTATTTATAGATACAATTAAATTACTAATACAAATCATTTGTTTTAAAATCATCAATGAATTACATATTTTCAATCATATTATATACTGTAGGGATACTTTAGTCATTGACACTGTTTTTTATGTTTTGTCAATTGCAACTAAATACATTTCTGTCTTCGAGACGAACACAGTTTTATCTATTTTGTTCATCACAATCAAACACCTCACTGTCTCCAATTTTTGTTATGTTCTGTCTCTAAATTTTTGTTTCGTTTTGTCTCAGCATATGGATCGCAGTAACTATACACAGCATTAGCTTGAAAAAGCAAAAGCAAAAGTTGAAAATAGAGGCAGCACAGTAAAAAATAACCATTAGATAAAATGAAGGAAATCACAAGTGTCTTAAGTAATATAGAGGAATAAAATTCTTCAGAAACAATGATCTTGAACATAGTTGCAAAGAAGTTTACATAATTACAAAATTGCAATCGCAAAGCCATATCTAACGTAGTTTATTTATGTTTAATAGGTTAGCTTAATTAAGCGATGTAATTTAGTTAAATAATTAGTTAGTTTAATTACATCTGACGTATATAAGTGTACAATTTCTGAAACATGTGACAAACCACGCTAGTAAACTTAACAGAGATACTTAATGTCGAGTCAAGCCTAGCCTTGAGCAAGGACAGGAAAGGCACCTGCCCAGGGTCCACTCTTGATTTGACCATATTTTGCCTCATTTGTTCTTTATACAAGAACTCACTTTTGACAAATGACAAAAGAAGGAAAAATAGGTATCATTTTTTTACTTTGTTCGACGCCTATAAAACGTTAGGATCGACCCTATTTCGAGTTAGAATTGAAAAAATAAACATTTGAGTATTTAATTGCCACTTTTTAAAATTTGACCTATAATTGTAAATTAAGCAAAGCTCGAATATTTTTTAATTAATCCTTGACTTAATTATAAGTCCTTCAGCTTTTTATTAGTAATATAATAAGTATTATAATCTTGCACTCACCTAAATTATGTAATCACGACTAACCATCAAACCGACCCCTACGTAAGTACATTAAACAATGAACGAAGCCAATTGTTGTGCATCAAATGCATCATCATGTTATTTAATATGTAAATTTAGTAATCATGTGGGGTGTTTGTCAATTTTCTTTGTTTAAAATTTTAGGTTAGAATTGTTTCTTTTCATCTTATGGTCTCCAAGGAGGTCCATGTAAAAGTTCAGACATGATACAAAGAAGAAGAGAGATGTGAAGAAAACCATGGAATTGTGCTCCATTAGATATAAAGATGGTGTTATAACTTACTACAAAACATAAAACGTAGAACCCTTGTTCATTCCTACGATTACATTATCGGCTTTTGTTCCAACCATGAATTTATCTAGATTTGGTTGCAGAAATGATTGTAAGCATCACAAGTTTGACCATGGCGAAGTAAGCGAATACAATGGAAATCACTCCCCTGTTGCAAAATTTCGTTGCGAACCCACAAATTGCTGGCCAACCAATACGATTATTCCCGTTCTTGG
Organism: Erythroxylum cataractarum; assembly: GCA_024703695.1. Classification (NCBI taxonomy): domain Eukaryota; kingdom Viridiplantae; phylum Streptophyta; class Magnoliopsida; order Malpighiales; family Erythroxylaceae; genus Erythroxylum; species Erythroxylum cataractarum. Next base: position 59,223,028 of record JANJEY010000007.1, read on the forward strand.
CCAACAAACCGATCGCAGTTGCAGCTCCAATAGCAGAAAGTTCCAATGACAGAGTGAGCTGAAAAGTTCATAAACATACAGTTCAAGAACCTGGAGTGAGTTCTTGGGTCATGAAAAGATTGATGAGATTGAGTTTGTGGTTACCAAATCTCCGATGAAAAAGTAGAAATAGTTGGTGGGGTTCGATCCAGGACGACCCAGAACAGCAACAGCAATCAAAGACAGCAATGAGAAAGCTGCTGCGATGAAATTTGCAGCAGCGAGATACCTGCAAAAAAGATTGAATTTTCACAGGAAAAAGAAGGTACAACGAAATGGATTCAGGGATTGGATGTTTCGTTTTCTCAACTTACGTGAAAGACCCCTCGTAGCTATATTTAGCTACAATTGGAAATCCAGGGATCAGTTCGATGGTACCAATATTGGTGACTGTTAATATTGCAGCAGCTAATGAAGTTGCAAGAGTACCAATTCTCAGGCCAATCTGAGCAATATACAATAGTTTCTGGAATTTATGAGATGACCCTTTTTGTTTGTTGCTCTCAATTTCTGCCATTCGAGATCTTTCAGAGAGACAGTAGAGAAACAAGGCCAGAAAGAGAGCTCAGATACAAGAGATCTGTGGAGAAACCAGGAACAGAGTATGAATAGAGAAAAAGAATGTGATGATTGGAATCTTCAGAAGTGTAGAAGTGACTGATCAAGTCCCTAGATTCAAGTTAGAACACACAGAATCTAAACCTGTTGCAGAAATCCTGGACTTTGAGAAGATCCTGAAATTCTGGAGCTATCAGGATCTTTAAACAGTTGTTGCTGAAAGTAGGAATAGGATCTAAGATCATTGTGGATTCAACATATAAAGGGACTCTCATCTGATATTTGACCTCTAATGATAGCGAAAGGTAAAATTAATTAAGATCTGATTTGAAGAAGCATTGAATGCTTTAACCTAACGGCCCTGATGGTTTTAGTAGCATACAACGACTGTTAAGGTAGCACTTGCAAATTCTTGAAAAGAAAATTAACTTCTGCAGAATCTGCTGTCACCTAAGTTTAGTAATTTTCTTTAACACATTCATGTTAATAGTATTAAATTTCATTTTTTTTACAAGAAAATGATAATCACAAACTTGGAATTCTATAAAGGGGTTGGTATGAAAATCTTAGGCATGATTTGTTGGCAAAATCAACAGGGTTTAAGAAGTCAAACAAAAAGATGCTGCAATAACTACAAGCAAAAAACAAAAAAGGAAGCTGCTCAAATTTATGTATGATTTACAGCTTGCCAAATAATGGCTTGCACCAGATGTTTCTTACTGTAACGGTCAAATTTATGTACAATAAGGAACTACGTGCTTTTATTACGAATTAAGACAAAGTATTACAAGGCATGCATGGCAGTGTCCTGTACAAGTACTAACACAACATAGAAACCTGTGAATTCATAGAGAACTTGTCTTTTCTGCTGATTAGCTTTATACTTATCAGAAGCAATGATACACCATATTGAAGTTTGCTCTTTTTCCATATCAAGATCTATGATCAAACTTCCATGCCAAACTCATCATCAACTAGTTCCCATTGTAGAAATTTATACCAAGTATAGAAAAGCTAACAATCTCAATTACTTTTTTTATAAAATATCTTGTCATCTTTATCAGATCTATCCACATGTATCTGATTGATGTATTCGCTGCTATTTATGGTAGAATTGCATAAGCAAACTTATTTCAGATCTGTAATAGTTTCTAAATGCAGCATTTCTGTCCTCTACAACTCTGATTCTTATTAGGAAAATGGCAGATAAAGCTAAGCCAAGTCTGAGTAAAAAAGGGAACATAGTCCATTTCCAGGTTCTTCTGCAGAAAATATTTTCAGAGGCAATCTGAATCTGGCAAGCTGTTACCTCTTGATAAATGTGCAGTATTGTCAGGGAGTACTAACCAGGTTGATTTCTGGTTCAGTTTTGATCGTAAGAAATATGACATGAGGTTGGGGCCAAATTTTCTGTAACCTCGTATTAAATTTGGTTTAGGGTTTTTTTAGTTTAATAGTATATTAAATCTTAACCGTTAATTTAGTAATTGATAGACGTACAAGATTGAATGTCAATAAAGAAGTGTATATAAACTAGTCCTCTCTCTACCCTAATTAAGTATAGACAAAACACAAGAGAGTAAGTATTTGTGCATTGAGCTATCTATCAAGCTATCGTACAGCAAGATGGGCAAGAGAGAGAAACTAGTTCGTAATCGGTAAAAACTTTCTTCTCTACATAATGACAAATTGTGCTCAAGTTAAGTGATTTGTTCGCTTTATTTATGTGGTTATTATTATATTCAAGATCTTAATAGACATAAATGATATATGTGTGATTAATGATTTGTGTCTTTAATGTTTGATTATTAAAAATCGAAAAAAGCTTGCATGTGATATCAGAACATAGGGTTTTAAATAGATAATAATCCTTAGATGATCAATTTGATTATTTTTTTTGGTAAGTAATTTGATGATTGATTCAATGATGATTATAAAAATTGTAATTTTAGCGTTTTGGTATAAAGAATAATTTTTCCTTTAAAAAAAATTGTTGCCGTCGTGTACTTCACTTGTAAGCCTGTCGATGTTACAATCAATGTTACAAATATCATATCAGACTTGGTATCGGATTGGGTTCTAGTATAATACTGTACCGGTATCAGTTAATACGAGTACCGTTTCAAGTAATTTTTTAAATTTATGAAATAGTCCCTAAATATTTTTTAAATTACAAAATAGTTCATTGCTATATTGTATAGCAGTACTGTATAATTTTAACCTTGTCTCCAAAAATCATAATAATAAATAATAATCACATTTTTAATTTAATTTATAAATTTAATTTAATAATTATTAATAAATATAATTAAATTTAAAATATATAAATTTTAATTTAATAATTACAATTTTAAAAAATAAATATTAGTTTATAAATAATAATTTTTAAATTATTTGTTTTAAAAATAAAATATTTTTATTAATATTTTATTAATAAATATTATATAAAATATTAAAATAAATTTAAATAAAAATATTTATTTTTTAGTTTTATTTAATTTATAATTATTATTAGTAATAAAAATATTTATTATTATTTTAAAAACAAAAATTAAAAATTCTCAATAATTATAAAAGTAAATAAATAAAATAACTAATTAAAAAACTTTAAAAAAGAGAAGAAGGAGAGGTAAGAGGGAGAGTCAAACATTTTGAAAATTTTTAAAAATTTTGAAAATTTTTAAAAATTTTGTAAAAAAGGCCCCTCCATTTTTTTAAATTTTCAATATCATCCAAAACGGCCTAGTATTGACCGAAATTTAAATTCGATATATTGACACTTTATTTTGTACTTATTTTACTCCAATACGGGTATTCATGTCACAGGTTACAGTGGCTACCTTTTCCATTATTTTATAATTTTCAGCTTCTGATTTGCGAGACAAAGCATGGAATAACTTTAAAGTCTTTTTTGATTAGGATTTCTAGATAGGGTTAAAGTTTTCGAAGTACGTGACGACACGATAATGTCATGCTAGGACCTCTCAGTTGACAATCTAACAGAGTAAATTGGGACAAAAGTCTGGGTTCAATTCCTGACAACGAAAGTGCATAGGCCACTCTGCTAAGCGGTCGATCGAAATAAACTGTAATTTACCTCCCTCACAACCTGATCGAGCCCGAATGTGGAGACAGTTGAAGTGGCTGATTCCACCTTTGGGAACAAGGACCTTGAAAATCCATATGGCAATTTCATCGCCGCAATATTTCCAAATTGCTGCAGAACGTGAGACTTTTTTTTATTTTTTATTATTTTTTATTTTCACGTCGTGACGAAAAGGAGCGTTGCTTCTTCGTTCAGTTCCAACATCTCGTAGAACTAGGCTAGCACGTACTTTCTGTTTAGCTTTGCAATTGTTTCCTTTTTTAAGTTTTTTTTGCAAAGAAAAGAAAACGAAATTACAGAACCATCCTAATTATTGCGGTATCCGTGGTACAAAAATTCGTGTTGATCACGGCACATGTGAGTCCAGATTGACATTAGAGACTCCCGGAGAAGGCAGAGGCTCAGGCTAGTAAATGCTGCAAGAGAGGTCAGGCTATCTGCACTCTGATTTTCTTCTCGTTACACATGTTGAAATTGCACTTCTTATGATTAGTGCAGCAAATCCCAGATACCAGAGGAAATTATGAAAAAGTGAATAATATATTATTGAATGTAGCTCAAAAACCACTACTATGAGCTATAGTACACTG
>JANJEY010000007.1:59232860-59260741 GCA_024703695.1 Erythroxylum cataractarum
TTTTGAAAACCTAAGGCATTTAAAGGTTAACAATTAATCCTCTTGTCGTTTTCCTCACAAAACCATTTAAATCTCTTCCTCTTTTCAATTTCATTTCTAGTCCAATTCATCTCGACATAATAATTTCCAAAATCGTATATCTACTTTTCCATGGCCATTGGACAGATATTTAAGTGCTATACAATCAATCAGTCCGTCATTCAAAAAATTTCCAGTCCGGACATTTACTCCCAAAATTTTAGAAATATTTACTAAGGTTCACTATCTACTGGTGATCATTCTAATACAGTCTCAATTCAATCGTTCAAACCCAAACATTGTATAATTTCTAATAAATCATAATTCATATCATTTTCACAATTAAATGCCAAGAATGTCAGAAATGCATGTACCTATATGTGCATGTGCAAAAAAACTCATTCCTCTAAAATTAGAGGTCAAATAAATGTTCAAATCAAAATATGCAATGTAATCAACTAGCCTACCCCAATTTACCAATATAACCTTCCCATCGGGGATGGGATGTTACATTTGCCACCTGAGAGGAAGGTAGAATTATATATCGAGATTGTATCTGGTACTGCTCCTATTTCAAGGGCAACTTATAAAATGGCTTCTATAAAGGACAAAATTCTTTTTAAGGGGGAGAGAAATGTAACGCCACAATATGTACCCTGGAAGTATTATAGCAGGTATAAGGTGTATTAAGAAGTGAACATAACAAAGTGCATCTTAGTAACAAACCTTATGGTACTTAATGTAAAAAATATGGGTTAATGGGAAATTTGTTCATTTTGGAATGGACATACATACTTAGATGTGAAATATATATGAGAATTTTTTATATGTTTACTTGGATTTATGAATGTGATGTGAGGGTAATTGATAAAAGAAGTATTCCATATGTACATGAGATGTTTTTAGCTAAATTGGATGTGTTTTTGTGTTGCTCTTGCATGATAAGACCGAAGTTAGTTGATTTGGGATGTGTACCTCGTTGAATGGAGGTTCCACTAAACATAGTTCCGTAATTTTGCCATATCTTATGTTGTATCCCTATAAATTGGACATTTCAATTGAATCTTAAACTAGAGACATAGATCTAAAACTTAGGAAGGAACCAAAATTTTATGGTGCCTCTAAGATTTTTTATTTCTGGCTTGAAGTTGAGTTACAGTTGTTATCCCTATTTTTGAAAAGCCTGTAGCGTTTTAGGTATTACTCCCGGAATAATGAACCAAATTGCATGAAATTTATTACATTAGAAAATTAAGACATAGGGGAATCAAATTAATTGATAATATTGCAGGCTAATGTGGGAAGTAAAGGAAGAAGAAGGAACAATATGCAATTGTTTTAAAATTAACACATGGACCAATTAGATTAAGGCATGTGTGACCAATAATAATAAAGTATGTGTGTCCAATAGGAATTAAGCATATGTGTGAGTCTTAAAAGTTTTGGAATTGGAATATGGAGAGGGGAGATGCATGATATTTTGGAGTTTCTATCTTCAGATTTTTCTCCTCTCTATTTCACCTTCTTCATCCAATCATTTTTCATGTAAGAAATCAAGCTAATTTTAGTTGAAAATCAAGGTAAAAGTTAGGGATTTTCTCTTCACCTTTATCTCTTCTTACTTTGTTTATGAAGGAATGAAATTATAAGGTTAGCAGTGGGATTGAGAGGTATATTTTTGGTGTTTTTAGTTGGTGAGTCAAAGCAAAGCCAGAGAGGAAGAGAAGGAAAGGCAACAAAAGACCTACTTTGTCAATTTTTAGGTTTGGGACTTCACTTAGTTGATTTCTATATTTATGTATGATTGAATGGATGCAAAAATTCATTTGGATGTGGAATTGTTGCTGTGATGTTGCTTTTGTCTTATTTTGGTGTTATCTTGGATAGAATTGGTTGAATATCAAAAGAGAGTATTATGTAGTGGAATTCTATCTAGGGTTTATTTGAGTCAGTCATAAGGTTTGAGCCCAAACTAAGCCTACAGACCTCCAAATTATGTGATTTTAGTTAAATATGAAATCTAAGAGATATATCTAAATATCTCCAGAAGGGTCTCTAACTTAAATATGGCTTTATGACCTTGGAAATTGAGACCAAAAAAGGTAACCTTATACTGCTCCTATTTTGGAGAAGCTTGTAATATTTTGCCTATATCTTATGATTTATAAGTAAAAATGGTCTTATTGTTAGTTCTATAGCAACTGTAGACACAAAAGAAAAAATGTCTCGAAGACCTCAAAATCGATTTTCACTTTTCTATATGCATATTAAGGAACAAGTAGTAGTATGTACAGAGAGAGTGCCTGTCACAATCATGATTTTGTTTCCGATTTCTACCGCATCTTATTTGAACCTTTATGAATGCATATGAAAATTTTCAAATGCCTAGAACTAAATGAAATAGGACTTACCACATGTGAATTAGGAGACTAACATTGGAACATAAGATTGATCGTAATGCATTCCAAGGAAAATATACATGTCCATAAATAATTTGTATGCATATTCATTACTCATATGTGTATAGTATGATTGTACAAGTGTGATTTTGACACCTCTCTAATGGTGATAAGTTATGAATTTCAAGTATGAACACAGATACATATTTTATGACCTAAAATGTATATCATATGATTTGTCAATATATGAATTATGAAATTGGCAAATGGTTAAACAAAATGTTATAGTGCCTGCTCTATTATCTTTGTTGTGGATAGATGGCCATAGCTATAGGGTTATAGTGCAACTGTTGCAGTTTGACGCCACCGGTGTCCATAATTCGATACCTTTGGGTATTAATAGTTTGATATTTTTGGATATCCACAGCATCCGTTATCTACACCCACATAAAATATATAGGCTTAACACAAAAAGGAAACTTAACAATCATAAATAATAAATACAACATGACAACTTGAATAATTGGTATTGATGAGCATTTGTATTAGTTGTAATGTTGTGCAATTATATTGATAATTTGTGTCAATGAGTATTGAATATCAATATTTGGCTTATAAATGTGCATTTTCTGTATATGGATAATATGTCGAAGCATATTGGTGCATTATGAACTTTGCTTAAGTATGCCATCATTGTTTACATAAACATTGAATATCAATGTTTGGTTTATGAATGTGAATTTATGGTATATGAGTTGTGATATTTTTGAATGTGTATGCTTGGCAGATGACTATTGTAAATAGTCATCCGAATTAAGTGTTTTCCTACTAAGCTTTTAAGCTTAGCACAAAGTTAAACTGTATAGCTCCAAGTCATAGGAGTAAGGGTATAAGGAACATCAATAAGAACTAAGGCCAACAGACAAGAGTAAAAGTAGCTTTGGATGTGTCTTTCAATTAAAAAATGATTTACGTAATAAAGAAATTTGTACATTTTCTTTTGGATTACCATGTAAATGTAAAGATGTATTGCTGCTGTTAAATGATAATGTTGAGCATTGGGGAGTTTTGTAATGTGAATATGTATAACATTGAATAGAATTGTATACCTTGAATGTGTGTAAAGGAATTTGATTACTATATGTGTGGATGGTTGTAGTTTCCATATAGGGGGTGTTACAAAGTGAAATTTTCTTTCATCTTGTTATTTATTTATTTTTGAATGTGTAAGATGGATATGATGATGTTGATGGATTTGGGATTGACGATGATGTTTTAACTTTTCTTTAGGGATTTAAACTTGATTCAATGTTAATCTAGTTGTTTTGTGTTAATTCATTTGGGTGTTGTGATTATTTGTTGTAACTTCATGCCTCAGTAACAAATTGAGAGAATGGACTAAATGCAAAATGATTAGGTTAGCTAAAAAGAGTTAATTGACCTAATAGATCACACAAATAATCAAGTTGATAATTATATAGAGAAAGATCTAGTATGAGAACCCAATTGTTTAATAGAATGTTTAAAATCTAATTAGGTTGTGGGTTGATTGTTAATCGAGAGATTTCATGTTCAGCAAGGCGATTTAATTATGGTTTAACAATTAGGGCTTAATGATTATAACTCAAGAGAGTAATCCAGCCTTTTATAGTCTAGAACCGACACCACATTAACACAAAAGTGATTACATTAGCATTGATGATAGGATAAATCCCTTTCTCATAATTTCGTAATTTTTCTTGTGTGATTTCCCATTGTGAATTTAATGATGCCTAGTATTCGATTTCACTTGTGTTATAGGTCTTTATGCAATGTAATAGGCAATCCAACTGAGGATTTGATGGACTTGATCTTGCAAGAGCTATAAACTACCAATTTCCACAGGTCAGATTGTTTGTATCCATGTCATATAAGAAGCATGTTTAAAAATATTTGGTTATTAATGTTTGATTAATTTGGAAAATTGAGGAATATTTGTTAATGTTGTTTGTTCTTAATAGTTGTAATTCTGTAAAAAAAAATCCTTGGCAGAATGGTAAACTCAAAAACCAATGCATGCCATTTTAAGAATTCTAGGTGCTTTTGTAATTACAGTCTATATATTTTGAATGAATAAGATGTAAGACGACTTTGAATGTTATTCTGTTGCAGTTTGCTGGTGTAATCCTTTATGTCCTAATACCATATGCAAGTAATGATGCAATCAACCTTATTACGGTCAGTACTGTTTGCAGTGAGTTTAGTCTTGTATTATTTTGTCCTTTCTTTTGTACAAGTTCATGTATGCTTTCCCTTTCTCGTTGGTCCTTCCCTATATTTCTGGATATGCAGTCACTTTGTTCAGAGATCCCTGCAAAAGGCCTACAGCTAGAGAGTATGGAAGGAAGATTGCCCAATGGATGTGACAAACATGAACACATTAGTGATAAATTTATTGTAACGTATAATCTTTATTTAATGACAACATTATTGTAACATATAACTTTCATACTTGTGACGAAATATGTTAAGACAATATGATCATTGATGTAAAATAGTACTGTTACGACTTTATTCGTCACTACTTTATATTATTTGTGTCAACAAACTTGTCATAAATATATTAACTTACTGTTACCATACAGTGTTGTCACAAATTCCATATGTTTCTATATTATTTGTCTCAACAAAATTGTCATATATATATGAAGTTTCTGTGACCATATAGTGTTGTCACACATTCCAAATGTTTTAGTTTCGAAAATTTTGTCACAATATGATGACGAATCGTTACAACTTTATTTGTCACTATTTTACATTATTTGTGTCCAAAACCTTGTCATAAATAAATACAATTGTTGTGACCATATCGCGTTGTCACATATTCAATAGGTTTTAGTGTCGGCAATTTGGTCACAATAATTTGACGTTTTGTTACTACTTAACTCGTCACTACTTTATATTATCTGTGACGATAAATTTGTCATAAATATTAGAAGTTATTGTGACCATACACCTTTGTCACACATTTAACAAGTTTTAGTGTCGGTAATTGTGTCACAATAATTTGACGTTTTGTTACGACTTAACTCGTCACTGCTTTTATATTATCTGTGACGATAAATTTGTCATAAATATTAGAAGTTATTGTGACCATTCACCTTTGTCACATATTTAACAAGTTTTAGTGTCAATATTAGTGTCACAAAAGCTTTGCATAATTGTGACCATTGTTCAAATTCGTCACAATTTTAGTAGTGACGGAGGTATTTGTGACGGGAGGTGACGACTTCAAATATTGGTCACTATTAATAATAGTGACAAATATTACTGCTTTTAGTGACAACTTTTACCTTCACTAAAAATACAATTTCTTGTAGTGATGATTCATGATTCATGTATGATTTATGTCTTTAATGTTTGATTATTAATAACCGAAAAAATCTTACATTGATTACCCATTTGAGCTTCAGACGTTGATTATGAGTTTTGTTGAAACCTATCCTCTGAACTTGCGTTGTTCGTTAGTAAAATGCTGAGTCTGAAACGAAAGAAGTTGCAGGTTTCTCCTGATACGCTTATGATAGTAATTTCTCTAAAGAACAAGGGAAGAAACTGTTGCTGATCTGTTTTCTGCTTTCTTTTCTTTTTGTATCACGTAACTATGCTGTGATCTTTCGTGTTTCTTCTGGTTCTTATATGAATTTAGAAGGAAAAACTCATTGCTAGAAGGTGGATTTTCGGTAAGAACTTCTTACTAGCAACCTTGGCAACTCCAGCCTGTATATTTTAAGCCACTCGGCAAGGATATAGACTCAGCTGTAGTTATCATATGTATATCAAGTAGTGGTTGCTGTTGATACATTTTGTGTTTTTTCTTTAGCAACAATTAAAAATCTGAATCCGTACTTTGACTATAAAAATTTTGAATTTATTACATCTATTTATTTTTATTTTATTGTTAGTATTTTATTTCTATTTCGTAAAAAAAGTTTTTGTTTAAATTCTTGTTTATGTTTTCTTTGGTTTTTTCAAAAATTATGAAAATCATAAAAACATGATTTTTTATATTTTATACTAATTTTCTATCAACTAAATATATATTATTTAATTATTTAATATATTAGTTTTTAACAAGAATATGAATAATTTCTTCAAAAAAAACAATAATATGAACAATTTAACTTTAAGTAATAAATTTATTTAATTTTTAAATTAACTTAAATTAATAAATATAATTAAATTTAAAATATATTCAAAATATATAAACTTAAAATAAAATTTGATTTAACTATTAAAAATATATAATAAATATTAATTTATGAATTAAACGTTAATTTTTAAATTATTTATTTATATAATTAAGTTTTATTTAATATATAATTATTATCAATGATAAAAAATATAACTATATTAAATTAACAATGAAACTAAAAATCACAATATAAAATTAAAAATATAACTAAATGTCTTCTTAATGTTTGGTAGAGCGATTAGTAATTGAATAAAATGGAATGCAATATTATTTCATCGTTTGGAAGAAGAATTTATAATAAAATTGATTGAAATATGATGGAAGGAGAAAATTTCATATTACATCATATTTTATCCTAAACAGTAAAAATGAGTTACTGATTTAGTGAGTTTATGATGTAATTAATATGTATTATTTAATATACCTTCAATAATTTTTTATAATATCAATTATACTCTTAACCTTATGTTTTATATTTATTAGCATATGCTTTGTTCTAATGAGAGTTGTTTAGTCATTCATTATCATTAGACACACGTTACATTTCATTCTATCCATCTTTCAAACAATATTTCATTAAATTACATTATAAACTCTTCCATCCTTCTTAAATAACATTTTTTTAATATTACATCAATTTATATTTTATTTAATTATAAATCATTCCATTATATTTCATGTTGTTAAAAACCTTATGTCTAACCAAATATAGCCTAACTTTTAAGTGCAATTTAAGCAATTAGTTTTTGTAAACTAACTAATGTTTATGAATAAAAATAAACTATTTGGTTTTTATTTAACAAAATTTTCAATTAAAATTTAATTTTTCAATAATTATATTTTAAATTATCCAATTTTGTTCAATCTTAATTGTAGACAAATTTTGTCATTCTAATAACATTTCAACCTTTAAACTTCAAATTTTTTATATTATCAATTTAATTTTTGATCCGATTGTTAATTTATTGAAGGGAAACATTGTTGGGTTATTTTTTTTCTGAGCTCAATTAAACTATGGCTCGTCCAAATAGTCGACCGACTAATTATTGATGGAGCTTCAAGGCAAATGACTTGTTTTGGGAGTTGATTCAACTAATTTTGGATTAGACCAAAACGATCTTCACAAATTTGAATTAAAATTCAGAAATATTAAAGTAATAATTGAAAATCTAAATCGTATTGACTCTCACAATTATCTTTTGTAAGTTAGATGCAATAAATAATATTTTAAAAATCAAACTGGAATTTAAATCGATAAAATAAGAAATTTAAGGTTTAAAAGGTTCAACTGGTATTAGACAATTATAAAATCGACTAAAAATTATATAAAATTAAAGAATTTAAAATATACTCGAAAGATATGATCTTTCTTTATCAAAAAATTTAAAGTTTAATTAAAAATGTTAAATAAAAATAACTGAATTATTTTAGTTTATAAAAATTTGTTAATTTATAAAATTTATCTAATTAATTAATTAATTGATTGATAAATTTTTAACATTAAAAACGACAACGTACAGTGGGTAGATATAAGAAATTAAGAAGTGTTTAACTATCTTTGATATGGTAAAGAAAATCTTCTCCACTCAAAAGGAGACTCATGAAGCTTAACACAAGTGCAATTAATCCCAATGAATCCCACGACCGTTGGATTACTCCAGAAATTAATTTTGACAGCAAAACACCGACCGTCGGATTCCTGGATCCACTAAAGTTACAATAGGCCTTAACGTATAGGAACCAAAAGCATCCAATCCAATGACATGTAAGCAATACTAGATAGGCCTCAGGCGTGGAGACTACGAGAGTGAATCTTCTCCACTCGTCTCGTAGTCTCACTCTCTCCCTCTTGGCCAACTCTGCTTCTTGCTTTGCATTAACCGGTACCTGGCCACCGCCATTTTTGAGTTCCAAGCAAACTTGCCACCGGTAAGCTTCATCAATGGCTTCTGTCTCAGCTACTTGTCTCAGGTTCCAAGCTTTACCTAGCCGGCTCAGTAGGACAAGCCAGGTGAAGCTTCGTTACTCTCTTATCTTCTTCTAATCAGTTTCATACCTGCATTGTTCTTGATGTTGTAGTCCCGTGTATTGTTGTTTAATATCAGTTGCGACAAAGTTTCAAACACTTGAAAGACTAAAAAAGTTCTAAATTAGGATTGCGGATACAATTACGATGAATTACGATAACAATACGGATTGCAACCACATTGAATATAAATGCTTCCGGTTTCACTACATGCAGGTGGCTCAGAAGGCTGGTTTAAGTCCAGCTTCGGTGACCTGGGGAAAGTATATGTTCCCTTCTCTGAAGTCTTCTCGCTTCCATGTCTCGTGTATGGTAATCTTATATTCTTATTCACCACTTAATGGACTTGTTGAGCCTTTTTACTCAATTAATCTGAACTATAAGTTCTATTTCATCACTAAGATTTTAAATTTTAGATTATATTACGAGCTACTACGATAACTATGGACGAATTTGAAATCCTGATCACCGTAGTGAAGTGAAATTTGTGTTCTTGAATTGATAGGCAAAGCCAGAGACAGTAGACAAAGTTTGTGAGATAGTGAGGAAACAACTAGCTTTACCCTCTGAAACTGAGCTCACCCCTGCCTCCAAGTTCTCTGCTCTTGGTGCTGACTCTTTAGACACAGTAAGCGCGTTCTATCTTTGCACTTTGTAGAGACAGTAAAGCTCGGATCCAATCTGATTTGAAGTCGGCGAACAAAATTTGATTTGATTAAAATTTTGAACTGGATTCCAAACTTATAAAAATTCTCAAACTCCCAGTCTAGGTTCCGATTTGGACCTCTAGACAAACTTAATTAGGTAGGCTTCGGTATATTGTCAAGCCTAGTTGTACTTAATGGTTGGTCTTTTGTCTGATCAAGATGGACATATGATTGTGGCAGGTGGAGATAGTGATGGGGTTGGAGGAAACTTTTGATATTAGTGTTGAAGAAGAAAACTCTCAGAACATATCAACAATTCAAGAAGCTGCTGAGCTGATTGATAAGCTTGTTGAGAAGAAAGCTGAAGCTTGATAAGGAGGTTGAGATCAATTAGAACTTGGCAGAAAAAGGAGAAAAGCAACTTTCAGGATTATTTGGTTGATTCTTCTTCTCTTGTTTGAATGGGTTCAAGTTTCTATGTCAAATTTCCATTGTTTTGCTTCAATCCTTTCTGTTGCTTTTCTCATTGAATTGGGTTGTAAGAGATGGACTTGCAATTTTTGAGAATACTATAAATTGCTTTTTTTTTTTTTTTTTTTGTCTCTTGACCAGAGTATCCACCTGTGGATCTAGTGACTAATTCCCTCGTTGGTTCATAAGCACCTCACAAGGTAGGACAGCTGGCTATAAGTTGTTTTACTTATGGGTCTTTGATTTTTTTTTTTAAGATCAACACTTGCAAAAGTTAAGTAAATAATAGTTTTAAGTTAAATATAACAAAAATTCGCCGTTTTACATAAATTGCAAATAATACATTGTAATATAAGTGTGAAATATATAATAATAAATAATGCAACTGCAATCATGTTAAAAGGTACATTAATAAAATTATAATATCATAACTATAACGTAATTACAATTTGCAACTTCAAATTTGGTCAACGTTGACAAAATGGGTGCAAAGCAATATATATACATTAGAAATCATGAGCCTCAACTTATATTCCTATAGTTGTTATTTCTTTAGACCATTTAGCTTAACAATTTGAACGATGAATAAACCTATAATTAGAATCTCAATTCTCAAAGATTGAATTAACCAATAATGGGCAGTGAAAAATATTGTGCTCGATAAATCTTATGTAGATGTTTATAAACAAACATATAAAAGAATCTCATCGAGCTAATAATTATCAAATAATTGGAATTTTTATATTTTGATTTGAATTATATAAATCTTTAGGATCTTAAAATTTAAAATTGAAGTAAACACATTTATATTGTATTGTAATGTTTTTATAATGATATTAATAATATTTTAAAATATAATAAAATTAAGTTTAGATTCATTTATAATAATAAGGTAATAATTTAACTTATATAACATCACAATTTAATAACTTGAATTATTAAATATTTACATAATTTAAAAAATTTAAAGATATTAATAAAATTTAATATTTTACAAAAACTTTAATTAAAAATTTTAAGTTATTTCAACTACTTTTTTCCGATGTTTTTAAAACAAGAATAGAAAGTAAATTAGTAAGACAATATGGTTTAAAGTTTAAAAGTTTCAATTGGTATTAGATCATCGTAAAATTAACTAAAGATGGAATAAAATTAAAGAATTTGAAATATAATATAAAGATATTGTTTTTATTTATCGAAAAATTTAAATTTTAATTGAAAAATAGATTATTGATTTATTTTAGTTTATAAAAATTAATTGATTTATTTTTGTTTATAAAAATTATTAATTTATAAAAATTAATTAATTAATTAATAACTAATCAGTTTTTAATAACAAAAGTTTTAAAATTAATCAAACCAAAAAGTTAAAAATTGAAAAAAAAAGTTTAAAGTTTTTAAGATTAATGGTTGAATTGGTTAAATTATTTAATCATTCTCTTTTATTGTACTTTGTCTAAAGTGGAAGGAATAGTATATGAATTTAAGTCGCAAAACAATAGTATATGAATTTATTATAAAAAAAATTTGAAAGTGAATAAATTTTTTTACCTAATCATCAAAATATCGGACACGTCATCTCATTACATTCTGTCTACAGGTCAACGTATGGGTCCCACAAAATCCTCTCCCCCTCGGTAAGCCTCGAAACGACGTGCCGTTGCAGCAACAATTTCTTGAATAAATAGCGATTCCATTTCTTTTCTTTCGAGTTGTGGGTCCGAATTTCAACTGTTTTCTTCGCTATGTCCTCGGGCTTCCACTTCTAGTGATTCTCTTCTTCTCTCTACGTTTCCGTCGATTTTCTCTATAAAAAAAAAGGATCTAGCCCCTCCGAAATCCTCGCCTCACTGTGACACAACACGCAAATCTATACAAAGTACAAACACATAGCTATAAGCATATCTACGTTGTTCTTTTGTGTAGTGGATGGATCGGAGGAGAGCTGGGAGTCCGGTGTTCGCGCGGCATTGGAGTTCTAGCCCTTCGTCTCCGGCAATGTCTCCGGCGCATCCCAGCTCACGACTCGGGACCGGCATGTCAACCATCAGACGATCACAGAACGTTGCCGCCAAAGCCGCGGCACAGAGACTTGCTCTAGTTATGGCGTCTCGGACCGCCGACGATGAGGAGGATGACGACGATCTAGGATTCCCATTCAGTGCCTCAATGCGTGTTGCTCCGTCGAGTTTAAACAGCAGTATTATTCACAGCAACAGCAGCAATAACGTCGCTGCTACTTTGCCTACTGTTTCGCTTAAAAGACCTAACAGATCTCAGTCTCCTTCGGTAAGTCATCGTACTACCGCCTCATACGTTGCGTTTTCTTTCTCTCGTTTGAATTTTTGATATATATATGTATATATATTTCTGTTTTTGGACCTGGATGCCTTGACTTCTGTATAGATTAGGCGCGATTCGTGTAGTGACATCACGAAGATATATTTATGTTATTTCCATGTTTAGTGTTTTGCCGTTTAAATGATTTAAAATTGACGGGATTTTTCGTATTTTAATTAGTTAGGTCGGAACTTTGTAGAGCATGTACCTGTTGTTCGATCATCATCAGCTGGGAGGTCATCGCTGTCTGTTCGTACACCTGTGTTGATGCCATCTAGTAAACCTTCGTTGAGAAGTCCTGCTAGCAAGAGTAAGGACAGAAGGTCAGTAAACTTGGTTATGTCTGTTCTCATGTTTACTGATTTTATTTATTTTTATTGGCTGGATTTGATATTTGATAGTGATAATGTAAACAGTAGTATTATTAGTGTGTTAATATTATAACCATTCTATTCGCGCTAGTGGAATTGCATTAAGTTATCTAAACAAAAATTCTAATGCATTCACATTTATATGAAAGAGGTGATATACAAAATGAGACAAGTGTCTGCAGCAGAAAAGCAAGATTTAAGCTAAAACTTGCTTGTTTGGATTATATTCGAGCTTCATTTATTGTCATTTGAATTCCATTGATGCTTTTGTTACTAAATGTTTTGCATGCCACGAACCCCAGGTTTAGTTTAGATTTGGGACAACAGATGGTAAAACATGGGGGAGATGAGCGTGAAGCTTCTGTACTTCGAGATGAAGTATGTTGTTCTCAGCATTATGGATAATGGAATGTCAATCTCTTTGATCAGATATGTTGGAGCATATTTTAGGTTTGAAGATGACGTGGTCATTGTTTTGCAGGTTGACATGCTACATGAAGAAAACGAAATAATTGTGGATAAAGTATGTGCCCTTTACTATATAATTGATGGTTAGCGCATGCGCATGCACACACATTTGTATAACGTGAAAACTTATGGTTGGGTATTTTGTACAGCTTCGCCTGGCAGAAGAAAGACGTGAGGAAGCTGAGTCGAGAGCTAAGGAGCTTGAAAAACAGGTCATTCATATTACTGACTGTATTAAGATATAATGAATCTGTTATTTAAATTTTGTTGTCTTCTGAATTGGCTGCTATAGTAAAGACTACTCTGCCTCAGTTGTTTGTACCAAAACATAGGACTGCTTTATGTAACATACTCAAGTATATGAAGGATGTCCATATCTTGAGACTTGAATGTAGAGAATGTGCCAATATTTCACCCTAGCTCGTTCAAATTCATCGCAAATTAATACGAGTTAAAGCATTTTGGTAAAGTTGCCTATAGCACAATAATTTTTTTCCCGATGGATGCAAGTTATTGCTTCAATTTGGCAATGGTGAACACGATGTGGTGTTCTTTGTGTTTATGTTTTTGTTGACTTGACTTGCTTAACTACCTTATGTTGCTCAGATTGCTGCTCAGTTGCCTTGATTGGCTGACAATGCCTGTCTCCCTGAATGTTTCCTATTATACTTCAAATGATGTAGCTAGTCATTTGTTTCTTCATTTTTGCTTTCATTAGGTTGCAGCTCTTGGAGAAGGTGTTTCCCTTGAAGCTAAATTACTGAGCAGGTAATTCTGCCTGCTTTATATTTATCAATCAGGAGCACTCTGGTTTTGATTATATATTATCATTAAACAGGAAGGAAGCAGCATTACGTCAGAGAGAGGTGAGATGGGATATATCTGTTCTGGATGTTAATTGTGAAAATGAAACTAGAATTGTTGTTTTTCTGCCTTTTTCCATATCCTTTAGGAAGAAACTCTGGAGTGGACCATATCT
The DNA here is from genome assembly GCA_024703695.1 of Erythroxylum cataractarum. NCBI lineage: Eukaryota > Viridiplantae > Streptophyta > Magnoliopsida > Malpighiales > Erythroxylaceae > Erythroxylum > Erythroxylum cataractarum. The sequence continues at coordinate 59,246,814 of JANJEY010000007.1, forward strand.
TTAGTTAGTCTATTAATGAATAATTATCCTCGATTGCACCAACAGTTCAACCTAAGCATGCTTATCCTCATCTTTTACTTTTTGTTTCATTTCTTTTCAAAAAATCATTGAATTGTGTCAAATTTGCAATGGGCCTACAGACTTACACGAGAGGAAAGTTATACTGCACATATGCCTAAGTGAGGTTTCATCTTAAAACTAATTAGCTATAGGTGGAGTAGCCCTCTAGGTTTATATGTTGATCTTCTTTTACCTCTTTTTTCGATGTGGGACACTCACATATGGGTATTCTCAACGCTCTCCCTCACATGTGAGTCCTTTTAAAGGGTAATCTGGAGAATTACATAAACAATCCTCATCGAGGTTGGATTTCTGATTGAGTCAAATATTCCCCTTCCTGGGCAAACGATACTGCCAGGACACTTGTTCCATGCAGACTTTAAATCCTTCTCCAGTTATTTAAAATGATGGGTCCCTTTTAGAAACTTCATAGGCTCTAATAATATGTCAAATTTACAATGAGTCTACAAGCCCATACGAGGAGGAAAGTTAGACCACACACAAGCATAAGTGAGATTTCGTCCTAAAGCCAATTGGCTATAGGTGGAGCAACCTACTAGGCTTATATGTTAGTTTTCTTTACTCTCTTTCTTCGACGTGGAACACTCACTTGTGAGTATTCTCAACGAACTACAATAAATCATTCCTCACAGGCTGCTCTTAAGGCTGCCAAACTGACAAAAGATGGAAGAGATGAACAAATAGCAACCCTTCGTTTAGAACTTCAAGTAAGGCCTTAGGCTTCTATGGTTTTTGTTCAGTGCTATGCTATGAGTTTAACTGGAGTTTTTAACCCATATATTTTAAACTTTTACCAGAACATGAAAGATGATGCTGCAACTGCTGTTGAACAACTCCAGGAAGCAGAGTCTGAGGCAAAAATTCTTCGGACAGTAACTCGGAGAATGATTTTGACTGAAGAAGAGATGGTTGGTGGATTTTGAAATGAAATGAAATTACAATTTGCCTGTGTAAGTAACTTTATACTGCATGTGCCTTTTAGGAGGAAGTTGTCCTGAAGAGATGCTGGCTTGCTCGCTACTGGGGTTTAGCTGTACAGCATGGTACTAAACCTTCTGCATTAATCTTACGCTCTAGAGAAAATAATTACCTTATAATAATATTTCTTCCTTGATAAGGCATGCAACGATAAGTTTCATCTAGCCATTTGCCTCGTCAGATATGTGATGATGGATATGGAGGTTACAGGCTTGAGTTTTCTATATCTTCATGATATTGTTTTGATTTTACAATAGGGGTTACTATCCTGATTCTGTGTTTAAATTGCTATCTCTGTTATTTATTTCATAACTGTATATTTTGTTATTTTATGGGTTCCTGTCTTCGGTAACACTTAAACTGGACTTGCCATACACATTAATCCAATCTTTAATTCTTAATTTCTTTTCCTGTGGTTGTTTTTTGTGGTTTATAGACATTTGTGCAGATGTAGCAACATCAAAACATGAGCAATGGTCAGCACTAGCTCCTCTTCCTTTTGAAATTGTCATTTCTGCTGGACAAAAGGCCAAGGGTGAGTCTTGGGACAGGGGCTAGCTTACTAACTTACTGTTAGTTTTTGTGTTATTACTTTTTGAAGTTTTTATTTTTTTATGCCTTTATTACTTCTCATTACTTAACTATGTCATTGATAAATGGAACAGGGAGTGGTGTTTTGGAACGGAATAAACCATCACGTGATTTTAGTGATCTAACAGGAGAGGGAAATATTGACAGTATGCTTGCAGTTGAAATGGGATTGAGAGAATTAGTTTCTCTGAAGGTTTTTTCATTTATTTATCTTTTTATTTGAAAGCCTTGCTTGTTTGGTCAATAGCCTGTAGTTTAAAACTGTTGCTTATTTTATTTTTTCACATTGTTAAAATGTATGTGAAGTCAAGTGTTATGATTGTTCGTCCCTTATCTTCAACAGATCAAAACAGTTGGTTTTATTTTTAAGTTAGAAGTTCAGCTTATTGATAATTTACCCTTTCCTAAGCACTATTTGCTACATATATCTGATAATATTTATCTTCATTTATTAAGGTGGAAGATGCTGTGGCTCTTGCCTTGGCGCAAAACAGACTATCAAGTACGTTTTGATTGTAACCATTATAGTATTCTGCCATCTTTAGCTGCTTTTGTGCATCACTATATTTTGTTGATAACGAATTCATTTATGGAATGCGTTTTACCATGTAGTGAACACCTTTTGCAGCCGAATTCATGCATGTTGCCTTTAATTTGAACATGAAATTGTAATTAGTCTACAATAATTGCAATTTTTTTAGTGACTGACTTTTTGCTCTCTTTGGGATGGTGTTTCTTCGTGAGTGAGTTGTGTTATGAATTTTTTATAAATTTTGATCAACCAGTCCTACTGGACTTGTATTGATTTTAGTGAATTGATTATTCCATACCCATTACAAACGATTAATGTTACACAAATTTGGATTTAACATATTATGACCATTGTTTCTTCCATAATATTCACATATTTGTTCATATTTATTGTACGTCTTGTGCTTTTTAGGTTTGAGATCGTCAACTGATCCCAGATTTATGGAGGCCTTTGGTAAGATACATAATCCTATCAGTCGAATTATGCCCCATGACTTTGTAGGTGGAGTTTCTTTTACATTTTTACTGTCTGTCACTTATAACTGCAGAATTAACTAAAGAAGAGGCTGAAGACGTCCGTTTCAAACAGGTCAGTGACTGATAGTGGGTTTTAACCTTATACTTTCATTCTGATGTACAACCTAACAATTTTGGTAGATTAATTTAGCACTTGTTATACAGCGCATCGAACTGTCTAATTTTAGCCATTAATTTGCGAGTAGGAACAACAAAACTAGCTCCAACTGGCTCGACCTTTAGCCAACAGATCGAGTCCTTTTAACTGGGATCCAATTTAGGTTCGGGCTTAACAAATAAATTTTTGACTTTGGGTTAGGTTTCGGGCTTCATGATCCGACCTGGCTTAAAATCACCTGATCAAAATGACGTATGAATAAACCCTTTGGATTATTTGTATTCTTTATTCTGTTCCAACACTGCTCTACTTCGTTTCAATCATATATTTATGTAGAATTCACATAAATGTATGGTTGAGATGAAGTGGAGTAGGTTTAGAACAGAGTTTCAATCATATATTTATGTAGAATTCACATAAATGTATGGTTGAGATGAAGTGGAGTAGGTTTAGAACAGAATAGAGGGTACTGAGGATCATGTCCTATGAATAAACCTCCTCGACCAAAATGACATAATTTTGTCAAATAAAATGATATTATTTTGTTAAAGGGAAACAAAATTGGACCAGCCTGAAGCCTAGCCCCCATGGCCTGAAGCTGGGCCATATTTGCAAGATACAAATGGTCAAACTTTAGCCATTAATTTGCTTAATTGAACAAATTTCCCATAAATTTGTTTTTGTTTGTATATCAAATAGGCATGGCTAACGTACTTCTGGAGAAGAGTCAAAGCGCACGGTTTGGAAGACGACATTGCAGATGAGAGACTTCAATTTTGGATCAGCCGTAGTGGGCAAACACCAACTTCACATGATGCTGTCGATGGTAAGCTTACCAACCCAATATCCATGTAAAGAGGCTTAACTTGATAGGAAAACACCAAAGAGTCGTCTTTTTGTAGTTCTTCCGTACAAAACATAGTAATATATTAGGAAACTTCTTAATATGGATTTAAACTCCTTTGTACTTCACTATTTGAAAGTCATAAATAAGGAATCTTTTGGTTGTGCAACCGTCTGCATTTTTGATCGACTTTCCGCAACACCTTCGAATCTTCCACTTCGTTGATATCACTGTTGCAGTTGAACGAGGCTTGTGGGAGCTAAGAAAGTTGAGCATAGAGCAACAGCTTTGGGAAGCATCTCGGAGAGAAACTGATCAACCATCTTCAGCTGCACTCGCCGATGTAGAATAATCGGTTTGCATTTTTTCCACCTCTTTACATCTAATAAGTTGTTTCTTTTCTTTTCTTTTTTTTTTGTCTTTTTACAGTATCCAATCGTTGCATCTTGCTGTTATTTCTCGTGAAATTTATCACAACTGTATAAACAGCAACACTATTTATACTTAAGAGTCGAAAAGAAGAAAAAAGTATTTTACGTGTGAATTTTATGGGATTAGATCCTCTGTTACGTTTTTATTATATTCTATTAAATCTCATTCACACATTTACGTAAATTCATATAAATATATGAATAAGATTTAAAACTGAAAATTTGATATAGAATTTTGTGCCTTTCTTGATAATAATAGATTATGGACGTGTATGCTTCTCTTGTAAAATTTCACGATCACCTGTAATCTACTCGGATCACAATTCTCTAATCAACTATACTTTGTGTACTACCAAACTGAAACTGAATTGAACGGAAAACAATCTGTGCATAAGGAAAGATATCAAATCTTACCATATCACAATCACCGGAACTATTCACGCGATCCGACATAAGCACTCGATCACTGAATAGACCTCAAGTTTGGGAGAATTATACATAAGAAATTGCCATTACTTAGTTTGAGAAGTAATCTACACGTATCTAAATTTCAAACGAAGGATATGGAAAACGCTGTTGTGAGTTGCGACGTAAGTGCCATAAAAGTAAAAACGTATCCGAGTCAAGAGGCTCAAAGTGGTCTCGACGGCAGCCTGAACTCGAAGTTAGATTGAAATTCAAAATTCTCAAACGAAAGGATGCTCTTTTGAATCATATTTTTTTTTTTACCACGTTAAGGTGAAACAGTTCGTTTAGTTATATCTAATGATTTAAAATTTCAAACAATTTGGCTGTTTCAATAAAAATTTTGCACTTTGAGTTTTAACTTTTTAATTTAATTTAATTTTAATATTTTTTAATGTTAAAAACTGATGTTATTACTTAATTGGTTAATAAATTTTATAAGTTAAAATAAACTAATTAATTTTTATTTAACAATCTTTTTTTTCTACTAAACGTAAAATTTTCTGATGATAAAGATAATTTCTTTCAATTATATTTCAAATTTTTTAATTTTAATCGATCTTTAACCAATTTTACTATATTAACAAAAAATTTTAAACCTTAAATCTCTTGTTTTATTAGTTTAATTTTCTATTCGGTTTTTAAAACATTAATCATATCCCTTTCCCTGTTCTCTTTTTAAAAATAAAAAGTATATTTAATTAAATTTAATCAAAGAACTAAAATTAATTTTAAGCACAAATTTCTTAGGCATTGACCCAAGCCTAGTTACAGGCAGACTGAAGAAGTCATCCAATTGTACAATTAAACCTATTTCTCCAATTTGAAATATCAATCACATTTGGCACAAGATAGTCCAAGCTATCTCCTGAACACTCAAATCCAACTCTTGGTTACACTTTTCATAAGCATAGAACAACTTCAGTTTTAATCATATATGATTAAGTACTGGAGAAACAGTTTATACATCTAGCCAAAAGTGAAAATCAGAAGCTCCAGTTACATACTAGTAAAACCTAATTTTGATTCTTTCACATGGAAATCTAACCCAACATCAAATTCCTATCATCTGTGACAGTAACTACACAAGCCATGACAAGTACAAAGTTAAAGCCCCACCTGCATCTCTCAATTCCAACTGCCAAATTGTCCTTTCAAGATAAAAGACATTGACTCTATAGCTCATATTCAACTAAAATCCACAAAGTACAAACAACATATTGCTTAAAAGTCTTTTTCTTTACCAACAGAACTTGGTCTACACAACTGACAATGCATCTGGCAAGCTCTCTGAAGAACCACTACTACCATTAAGAACAATGACATTACCATCGGAATCTACATCCACAATGACTGAATCACCCTCTTTGATCTCCCCTGCAAGCATTTTCTCCGCCATACTGTCCTCTAGGAGTCTCATTATGGCTCTCCTCAAAGGCCTAGCACCATAGCTTGGATTGTACCCTTCCTCAACTACCCTCTCCTTAAATCTCTCTGTCACTTGAAGCTCAATCTCTTTACCCTTTAGCCTCTCAAATACCTCCTTCAACATTATGTCAGCTATCTCCTTAACCTCCAACTTAGTAAGCTGGCGGAACACAATCATCTCGTCTAGTCTATTTAAGAATTCTGGCCTAAAATACTGTTTTAGTTCCTCCGTCACTAAGCTCTTAATGCGATTGTAACTGCTGTCCTTCTCGTCATAATCGAGGTCAAATCCTATCCGGCGTCCTCCCTTCTCAATGACACTACTTCCAACGTTGGAAGTCATTATGAGGAGAGTATTCTTGAAGTCCACAGTCCTACCCTTACTGTCAGTCAACCTTCCATCTTCAAGAATTTGAAGCATCATGTTGAAGACATCAGGATGTGCCTTCTCAATCTCGTCAAACAGTACAACAGTGTAAGGACGGCGACGAACAGCCTCAGTCAACTGACCGCCTTCAGTGTACCCAACATAACCAGGTGGTGATCCAATGAGCTTTGAAACTGTGTGCCTTTCCATGAATTCACTCATATCGAGCCGAATCATGGCTTCTTCAGAGCCAAAGTAGTAGGCAGCAAGTGCTTTGGCCAGTTCTGACTTACCTACACCAGTTGGACCAGAAAAGATGAAGCTAGCAATTGGCCGATTGGGATTCTTTAATCCAACTCGAGCCCTACGAATGGCTCTGCTGATTGCTTTGACAGCCTCATCTTGCCCAACGACTCGCTTGTGAAGTGTGTCTTCCATCTTCAAGAGGCGATCAGATTCATCAGTTGATACTTTCTCAACAGGAATGCCAGTCCATGCAGAGACAATATGTTGAATGTCTGTTTCAGTTACAAGAGGACCTACATCCCCCGCCTCAGACTCTGCTTTGCTCATTTCCTTGCCTTTTTCTGTAATAGCCGCTATTTGAGCTCTAAGATCCATTTCACGGTCCCTTAACTCCCCAGCCTGTTCACATTTCCCAATCAGGTGGATATCAAGGTAAAATGTAAAGGCAAACATCAGACATAACTCAATTGATCCTTCCATGTTTTCCATATGTAATTTGTTTTAAACTAAATTAAATAGAAGACACTTACTTTTCACCATTTTTTTGACATAAAGTATGTAAAGTCATACAAGGCTAATATATATATATATAAAGACCAAGAAGCAACAATTGTTGTCTAACCTTTTCGAAGTCTTGGCTACGAACTGCTTCATCCTTCTCCTTTGTGATCTGCCTAAGCTCTTTCTCAAGCTCTCTAGCTTCCTCAGGAACCTAACACAAGCAAATTAGTAAGATAAACAACAGGGTTTTGACCATAGCAACATGAGTACAAGTATTTAATCAAAACGCACCTGTGCATGTCGGAGGCGAACACGAGAACCAGCCTCATCAATCAAGTCAATTGCCTTATCAGGTAGAAAACGGTCACTGAATCAAGTATATGAATATCAACAGGTAAGAAAACTTTCAACATCAAAACAAAGTCATTTTGTAAGACAACTCTCAAGGTGTGATTAGCAAGACATTCTTTTGATGCATAACTTTTCATGACTAATAACAGCATATGGTACTTTTAACTTAATAAGCAACTTAATTCAACATTTAGAAAAGCAAAATAAAATCAAGCAAAGGATAAATTAGAACCTACAAGAATATTATTGATGCGCAAAAGCAAAATATAACTGCACCTTCAAAGCAAGATTTGCAATCAAACAAACCCCATGCAATTTTATTACATTAATCAGAAATTTGGAAGACAAAATAAAGGAAAGAAAGGAGGGATTCAATCTTGGTTAATGTGGTCCAATTATCAAATCTAGCACTCCTATTATACAAAAGAACATCAAATAGTGTTAGAATTGGCACTTTACAGTTGTCAAGTATGCACATAGATGCAACCATCAATTAAAACAATCCAACCAGCATACATTTTTGAGACATGAATCAGTATCTGATGCTTCTAGACTTTCTCATAGATAACAAACAACAAAGAATGTCCAAACAAAACCAGCATAGAATGACTTGATGCCTGACATACAACAATCCTACCAGCACACATATGAAATGCAATATCATTGTAGATGTATTTAAGTGCAAGGAGTGAAATTTCCACACAAAAAACAAAAGTGCAGGGAATAAAGCCAAACTACAGAAAGAACAATCATAGTATCAAAGACCTGATATACTGATATGACAACTGTGCAGCAGCTACTAGGGCTTCATCTGTGTATCGAAGCTTGTGATGAATCTCATATCGCTCACGCAGGCCCTTCAAAATCTGTATCGTTTCATCTACAGATGGCTCAGGTACTTTGACTGGCTGAAAACGTCTTTCCAAAGCTGGATCCTTTTCAATATGCTTCCTATACTCGTCCAATGTTGTGGCTCCAATACACTGCAAAACACGATATTAAAATCAAGCATCTAGCAAATAGTTCCAGATACAAGGAGTACCAACTCAGCTCAACCACTCAAAACTCAGCTCAACCACTCATTTAACTTGCAAACGAGTATGTGATACATTAAGCAAAGTAAAACCATGGGCTGCAATGCAAAGGAAAAAATATAGATCATAATTTAACAGCTAAAAGCTTACAGTTAGCTCAACTCATAAGCCAGATGCCCCTAAATTATCCAAGAAACAATATTACAGATAAAGTCCTTTCCTACTTGAAGCCATTTGAGCTTTAAGCATTATATGCATGTGACTTAACAATTTTACCTGCAATTCACCTCTAGCAAGAGCCGGTTTCAAGATATTAGCAGCATCAATCGCGCCTTCTGCTGCTCCTGCTCCAATCAAGGTATGCACTTCATCAATAAATAGAATGATCTCATCACTTTGTTTGATTTCCTCCATTAGCTTCTTCAATCTTTCTTCAAACTCTCCACGGTATTTTGTTCCAGCAACAAGAAGACCCATATCCAGCGTAATAACCTATTGCACATAATGAAACAAGGAAGAGACATTATCTTAACAAGTTATCTTACTATTGCAACATATCAAAGGCAGTTACCAGGACCATGGCTCCTATATTAACTTGCAATTACCTTCTTCCGTTCAATTGTTTCAGGAACATCACCACTTGCTATCCGTTGAGCAAGACCTTCTGCTATTGCTGTTTTCCCAACACCTGGTTCTCCAATAAGGCAAGGATTATTTTTAGTTCGACGACCCAAGATTTGAATGACACGTTCTATTTGTGGCTGTCTTCCAACAACAGGATCCAGTTTACCCTAGCAAGAAAATAACAGATCAACAACAGCAACTAAAATGAACATAAATCCAGGACATATAATGGAATAGGAAAAAAAAATCGCATATAACATATTACCTCCTCTGCCATTTTAGTCAGATTGGTTCCATACTCTTCAAGTGTCGGCATCTTAGTATTGTCTCTGATTCCAACAGTAGCAGGGATATTCTCTGTGCTTTCACCCACCATCCGGATGACCTACTCACAAAAATAACGGATTAGTTTTGGATAATTTGATAGAAAGAATGCAACAATATCTAAAGCAAATGAAACGTGGTGAAAAAAATTTGAGAAATGCATTCCTTACCTGTGTACGGATGTTGCTGGGGTCAGCACCTAAATTCTCCAAAACACGTGCTGCCACGCCTTCACCTTCACGAAGGAGCCCCAGAAGCAAGTGCTCGGATCCTATATAGTTATGGCCTAACATTCAAGGAAATAGAATTCTGGCTTGTAAAATTTTTCATTATAAAAACAAAACAATTTCATGCAATTTAGCACAGAAAAAGATGAATAGCAGCAGCCAGAATATAGATAAAAAAGGGACTGCTGCAGTGTTTGGGGCATTACAGAACCCATCAAGGATATTCAAAAGACAAACAACTGGAGCCACAATCACGAGAAGTACTACAAAAGTTCCATGTCAAGAAATGATAAGAGAGGCATTCGCAAAGACCAAGAGTTATCAATATCTCGAATCACACACAATGAGTATCTCCAAAATTTTAAGTTATTTTCAAACAAGAGTATGAATAAGGAATCCATTTGATTTCTCAATATAAACCAATTCTTGACTGATCTGCTAGCAAAAAACTTACCTCTGGGAACAAAGTGAAATCCACAACAATAGCTAAAGGCAAGGAATTTTCGAAAATAGAAATAAAGGAAAAAACATATATACCAAGTTGCCGAGCTTCCTCCAATGATAGTTCCAAAACGCGTTTTGCCCGTGGAGTGAATGGAATTTCTACAGCAACAAATCCACTGCCCCTCCCAATAATCTTCTCCACCTCTACACGCGCATCTTTGAGATTGATTCCCATGGACTTGAGAACCTTAGCAGCGATGCCGGTTCCTTCACCAATAAGACCCAATAGAATTTGTTCTGTGCCAACAAAATTGTGACCAAGTCTTCTAGCTTCCTCTTGGGCAAGCATAATCACTTTGATTGCCTTTTCTGTAAAGCGTTCAAACATAGCCCTAGGAGCAAACCTTTTAGCATTACGTTGCCTGGAGGATATAGTAATTGCAACCTTAGAAAGAAAACTCTGATCTGTTCTCATTATTGTATCTATGCAATTTGAACTTCGCAATCCTGAGAAGGATCCCATTCTCAATCGTGGTGTTTGTAAGCCATAGATCATTTTGGCAGAGGCCTTTTTTGACGTTTCAGATTCTTGAGATTGCCCATGTTTTCCACGAGTAGCTAAAGCAGGGATATTAGTAGAATGAACGAAAAGACGAGCCATCTATTCCGATAAATTAGACTGCAAAACATAGCATTGTATTTTAGTTTTTTATAAAAGGAACAAGACTGAAACAATAGAAAATAATTGAGCAGGGAATCATTAAGACTCGTTCCCAGGAAAATTTTGCAAAATTTAGTGACCATCATGGACCATCAGTAGTCACTTAAATTACAAGAGAAGAAAATTTAAGAACAATGTAAAGAAGGGTAAAAACTGATCCAAGTTATAACAGTGAATGCCCCCGAGTTTAACAAGTCCATCAAGGTCCAAACTTACAAGATTGACTCTCACCATTGACCAATCTTACAATAAGAAGAAGCAACTTAAAAACCATGATGAGGCCCATGTAAATCAACCACACTCACTCTACGCAAAAATGAAATATTGACATATTAAAACTTTATCGTGCATTATTGCCTCATTTGGATTGGCATAAGAAACTTTCCAGAACGATCCCCTCTAACTTAACCAAGTACTACACGGACATATTTCATCAATTTCTACATAATTATAGGTTTATGCAACAAATATCAGTTCCAGGACCTCCACAGTATCTAATCAGACTTGAAATGCTTTCGTTCTACTACACATTTAAACCCACAGCGAGACCTATATTGGCCAATCCCACTAAACCACAAAGCAACAGCACCGACATGATCGAATGCAAATAACAGATTAGAAATTCTACGACCCTCAGATAAGTTAGGGGAAAAAGGGAACAAACTTTAACGAACAACACCACCATGCTCATACCAAAAGAAATTTAGGTTGAATAAAAACTTTATCCAAACTGCACCACCATGCTCGATTGCAAGAAAGTTAGCTCGACTGGAAAATTTAACGGTACCCAGAAAATTTAAGTAAAAGAAATGAAAAAGAAAAAGAAAAAGACACAAACTTCATCCAACAATTCATACATTAGGCAAATTCAAGAAGCTCAAATCAAGCGAATCCAACATAAAACAGAACTTTCAACTTTCCAAGAGCGGAAACAATCAAAAAACCCTAGACAATGAAGTACCCAGATACAGAAACAACCAAAACTTAAAAATCCCCAGCTCGAATCAGAACACGAATAAATCAACTAAGGGATTGAGCTCACCTAATTTTGCTAAAAGAGGATAACCAGGCAGGAGATAGAAGTCAAGACCTCCCCTTTAATGGCAGGAGGAGAGGGGAGGTTGGATATATAGATATCAGGTGGTGTTTCCTTTCCTCCGACTCCTAATTCCACAATCTACAATCACCGTTCGATCGAAGGTTATCTGGATCAAAATGGGCTCTCGTCACCTTAACTTTGGTCCTAGCCAATGCCATTCGAGAATCCCAAAGGTTGCAAGTAGTCTTGCCCGTACATTGTAGCATTCTCATTTTGTCAGCACATGAACGTAGAATAGTCGTGTGGGCTTCTTATTTGGACTTTTTTATTAGGGAAAAATAGAAAAAAAAGGGTATTTAAGGAAATTATGAGGTAATTAATAATATTGCGTATAAGAGATTTTTTTATTTTTATTTTTTATCTTAATTAGAAAGAGAGACTTGGAAGACGTAGGACCTCATGTACTTTGGCAATATCTATGGTTACGTACATTGTGATGTGAAATTGCTAAAAATATCTTAGGAGAACTATGTCGGCTACCAATCTTTTTTTTTGGTTGAATTCATAAAAATCTAATTTATATGTATTTTATTGATTTTAGTATAAAATTTAAATTCAATAAAACTTAAATAATTTCACAATTTTATAATTGAAATGTTGAAAATTAAATAAAGGTTAAATTTTATTTTTAAAGAATATATTTTGTAGGTGCGTTTAATTTATTTGTTAATATAAGCAAAGTATGCTCTTAGCCAGTATCTTTTGAATACGCATTGAATAAATCTCTGGATTAATGCAATAGTCTACAATTCACGCCAATCAAATATTATGTACTAAGTTGGTTGGGAGATTCAAGCACATGACCTTTTGAGCTCATACCCCTCACTCTACCAACTTGATTACCCTTGAGGGTAATATGCATAATATGATCATGATTAAAGCATAAATAATAATAAACATGTAACAAGAATCTTGTAGACATTCAAGTACAATATTAAGCTCACAAACAAATTAAGAGTATGAATAGTAATAGAAACCGGACTTAGCTTAAGCCTACCTTATTCGATCGACTTTAGGTTGCATCGACCTGATTTTTTCAAAAAATTGAGTCTCTAGCTCGGGTTGGTCAAATTCAGCTCTACTCGAAACCTAACAACTATTAAAAAAATGGCTTTTTTGTATTTTTAATTTATATGCAACCAGGGAATTTATTTTATATTATTAGAATTGGCCATAACTACCAAGAACTTGCTGTTGTATATCAACACTTATATTTGGGCTAAAACTGTAACGCCTCATATTAGGGGTTAGAATATTAAGGAATTTCAATGCATGATATGCTTGGCCTAATTAAGTTTTTGTTTAAACTCATACCAATATTTATGCATGTATTCATGACATTTCGGGTATAATTAAGTTGTTAACGCGAATAAAATGTGATTTGGTATTTTTGGTAATATTTCGAGTATTTCAAACTTTTGGTGAATTATGGATTAATTGTCTTGGATTATTAAATTGGTGTGTATTATTATTATTAATTCTACATTTTTAGAGATATTTAGGTTAAGAACAAAATAAAGAAATTAAGAGACAAATTATGGAGTGACAAATGGATCAATGAATGTGTGACATTTGGACAAATTAATAAACAAGAAGTGGTAGCCTTACATTGATGACAAATGGGCTACATGCAAGAGTGACATGTGTCAAACCTTAAAGAAAGACACCTAGGCATTAGGAGAAATGTTTCTGCAGCCATCTCCTTGCTTTCATCGAAAGTCTTCTTCTTCACAAAAGATCTCTTTGTTGTTTATCACCAAAGACACCATCTTGCTCACTTTTGAACATTGGCTTTTGGATAATTTGTTAAGGTTATACCTTGTGAAGTTTTCTGTCATTGGAGGTTTTAAATGTTGCATAAAATCCCCTATTTATCCATCACTGAAACTAGTTGCTTGCTCTCCTAAGTTCTGGAAAATTTATGAAGAGCGAGAAGCTTAATCAAGTAAGTTTTATGATAGTGTAAATGATTTCTGCTGAGATTTTAATGTTTGTAACTGGATGCAT
>JANJEY010000007.1:59271738-59284928 GCA_024703695.1 Erythroxylum cataractarum
AATTTTATAAATTTAAAAAATATTTTTGTATTATTGTAATATTTTAAATACTTTGTATTATTCTTAATTTTATAATTATATGATGATAATTGTTTTTATTTATATTAATTGTGGTTATTTATATATAAAATATTTAAAAATTATCGTTATTTCATATTAATTGTCATAATTATTTATTATTAAAATTTTTGAAAGCATGATTAACATTATACAGTACAACTATATAATATACCAATATGAACTATTTTGCAAATTTTTAAAATTTTAAGGATTATTTCATAAATTTTTAAAAAAAATTTAAACGGTACTCAATATCGGTACAGTTTCGTTCCAGAGTTCAATCCAATACCAAGTCCGGTACAGTATCATTGTTCCATAGATACATAGTAGCACCAGCCCAAATTTAGTTTATTAAATGATTACTAAACATCATTATTCTCAGATCTACAACACTTATCCTTTTGTTTTTGACGTGGATTAGAACCAACTTACAACCACCTTACCTACCTTACCCAGACCCAGTCCTAAGTTATCTTTTCCACCATCCCAAAGAATCGGATTTTGTCATGAAGCCTAACTGAATACGGTTAAAGCATGGCACGTTTTTCTCCATCCAAAGTCTTACTCTTCAAACTTCGTATTTCGAAATTGAAATGGCTAAACATAAGGCTTTCAGTTTCAGTCCACATGCCATGAACCTTTCCCTCACCCATGCCTAAGATTAAGAAGTTGTAGTTGTCGGGTTCGGACAGCATACCTCAATAGGATAGGAACAAGCATAACGACAGTTTCAATTTTCATCCTTATCCTTTCCTTGCAGACGAACCACTCAGCATTGTTTCTCCTGTCATTAACCAGTGGCCCGGCAATCCACATGGTAAGAACTGGCAACAACATCACTTTCAATTACTGAGAAACCTGCGTACGAGACTGAACCGACTGGTGGGTCTGGTCACTTCCTGCAAGTCTACTCACAGCCACTTGCTTACCTTCATAAAAGTGCCCATGACCCACGATGGACTGTAATCATATTCTTGTGACCCAATGCGGCAACGATCATGTCCAAGCAAAAATTCAACTACAAATAAGTTGAAAATATAAAAAGAACAAGAGTTATGTAAAGTTGAGGATACGCCTGCTAAAAGACAACACTAGATATATAAAAACTTTACATTAGGAGGTGGGATGGGGGTAAAAACAGCTTATGTACGGGGTGGGTGGGTGCTTGGGGAAGAAAAGCAAAGGCTATAAGCTGTAGGATTTGCCTTTTGCTCAAGGGGTACACGTGTTTTGATATTTATGTATATAACAGAGCATCGTTACAATACTAAAAGTCCATAAAAATGTCCAAAATTGGATGTATTTTAACTTTGTGCCATCCATTTCTGAGACACCAGCAAACTCGCCATCTTGATTTGTCATATACTCGCCACAAACTCAAATATTATCCAAATTAAAATGATCACAGCGCTGCTGCTAGTCCGGCCTCCTCCGGCATGGCGGCTGCTTACCTGCTGTGAAAAGAGAGAGAAGATTAGCCACCACCAGCGATCTTCATTGTGGGTGTTATCATCGAAAGGACCTCAATGTAGGATAGCTTGAAAAAAAAAGCTTTTTTCTATGATGAACACAAAATAACCAACATACCTACAACATAAGGGATGCAAACTTAACAATCTTCTGGGGTAGATGCCAATGGAAGTCGCTGATATTTCACTTCCTTTGCGTCCATATCATCTGGATCCAGCAGGTTATCGTTGCATTTTGAATTCAGTGTACCGGGATTCATCTTCTGCACCTCATCTTTGGTATAGATGAAAATCTTACGAACCATGCCAACAAATTCCCTGTCATGTTAGGCAATGATGCCAGTAGTCAGCCAAGGGAGATCACATGAATTGTGTCATTGACTAGTTCAAAATAAAAGTAATTAGCAAATATGTGAAATCCTTACTGCCAAGGGTCATCTCCAACAAGCATCATATCACCCTCATCATCAGTGTACACAATCAGCCAATCTTTTTTGGGCGCCATTAGCTCACCATCAAATTCAAACAATCTATCTAAATCCTTGATCAACTCTTCATAGTTGTGGAATTTTGCAAGATCAACTGACCTACCAAGTGCTATTCCTTGCTTATGAACCTGTTTGTGAAGAAAAGTACCAAGTCTTAGCACATTTAACCATCACCACCTTAGCATTTGAAAAAACATCAACAAAAGAAACAGAAAAATAACCTTAGTACAACTTCTAGTAGAACCATTTTGAACCTTTCCCCGGGTGTCTCTTGTGCGATGATTTGCAGAAAGATATTGTTTCTCATATTCAATGTCATCAACCATTTTGGAACCCTTGGACTGTTCAGACTTTTGATCGGATTCAATTGCACAGTGCTGGTGACTCAAGGAGTGCATGGGAACCACTGGCTCATTCCTCAGATGTCTATAAGAGACTGGAGGCTCTGGTGTAACAGGACTACTAATGAGGGGAATACCAAAGAGCTTACAATTTGAATCCACGAATTTTCCATTCTCCTGTTCTTGCACCAGCATGGGTTGGGTTGCAAGATCTCTTGAATGGTCATGGTTATCGAGATGATTTGATGGTGGAGGCATCAACCAATTTCCATGCAATGTCTGCCTACGGTGACCATTAGGCTGGGGATACTCGCTAAATGCACTGCATCTAGCATTACTCTGAGGTTGACAAGCCATATCACCATTGGGCGCAGGAAGCTTTGTGCTCGACTCTGGCAACTTGAGTGACAAGTTTGAAGGCATCAAGGACCATTGGTTTGCAAGCAAATTATGCCTGCCATCCTGCTCTAGTACATGTCTTCTTGCTGTTTTTGCAGTTCCTGTTGTTTGATCAATGAATGGCGGACAAAATCCATGGTCAGAGTTTGACCCAAAGCCTGATAGTAAATCTGTATAAGTAAACTCATGTCTCCCTGAGGCCATCCTGTTCTCCAATCCATATTTTCTTGATGCAGAAACCACATCAACCTTTTCATCAGCAGCGGGAGGTGGCCAGATGACAGACTTCTCAACATTGTCACCTCTCAAGGCCGAGAATTCTTGGCCTTGAAAGACCCTAGAAAACCCACTTGCTGGTGCAGGATCTACATTCACCTTGGATGAACCTGAGAACATATAAGGGAAGCACATTCAAACCTGATTGGGCGCACATGGAACCTTAGGAAAATGCCTAGAACAAAACTACACAACTATTACCTTCTCTAGTTAGAACCGATGAGTCGGGGGATGAGGGCACCGCGTTAGCTCGGGGCCTCTTTGGTCTGGGCATTGGAAGGGGATTTAGTGCAGGAGGAGCCAGCGCAGGTTCTATTTTCCAGGGCGAGACCCTCTCTGGTCGTGGTATGGTTGATGTTTCATCCCACCTCACCTAACCGCAACAAATGCAATTTGATTTCTTTAGCTGTCATAAAGGAATTAATGCAGGTCAACTTTTGCACAAGAATGATACCTTTAGGCATCTCCATTTGGACTCCCGCCACCTTTCAGGATCACCGTCTTCACTTCCAACGATAGTCCCAGTAAACCTACAACATAAATCAATCGATGATCAAAACAATCCAACTCTCAAAATTCACAAGTAAATCTATAGACACAAATTTCAACTAAACTTCCTAGAAGCAATAATACCTTTGTTCTGGAGCTTCTTCACCTTCAAACCTCATTTTGAACCTCATCCCAATAGTGTAGTTATTCTTCATGGATTCCATGTACTGATCAAATGGAACTATGAACTCTGCCGGGCTTGTCCTGTATCAAACAAACAGGTTATACAAGCAGAAAAATCAATGAAGAACCAAACATATTAAGTTGGTTTATTATAGTCTACAAGTTCTTTAATAATGGGCCAGCCCTGGGGGAGGGTGTGAGATTGTCTGTGGATTGGAGGTATCGGATTCCCAGACTTTAGCTAACTTCTGACCAAACTAAGCAAGTTATGACAAGAAGTCAAAAAAAGGTACCTTGGTTTGTAATATACAGTAAACATGGTCCCTGTCGTGATTGCATGCCAGGCTGTAGCGAGCACTCCAAGATGCATGCTGTGACTAGATATGACGGATGATGGCACATTGCCCTGCTGCCTCATTGCTCGTCTAACACCAACTCGAAGTTCTCCATTCTCGCCTCTAAAAGTCAAGTCCCAAAATAACCCGTTTTAGACAATTAAGAAATGAGCTAGGAAATAATCCACCAAGTACAGCAAGAACTACCAACCTTAAAAATATAAAAGCGTCACCAGCAACAAGCCTTTTGGAGCTCACAAATACACTCCAACCACTTTGAAGCAAGTGCCTTCTAGGTTGACCTGACACCATCAATATGATTTGAATTAGGGATTCATTCGAAAGATATGCCTCGCTCCCACAACTAAATTGGGTAAATATCACTCCGTAGAGAGGGCCAAAAGGGGACACAAAAGACAACTAATTATGTGAACCAAGCATATAACTCATTTACCCCGAAATATATGGCGGAACCTCCATTCATTTCCATGCAAATCCTTAGCAACCAATTCTTGTGTGGGAGGCTGCCTCGACATATCCTGCCACAAACGAAAAACTTCATCACTTTAAACCCTATTGTTAATTTAAGAAAATTCGAGTCACCATTTGTCACAAGCTATAAAGCTGCAACTAACCAGCGGAGGCAAACATTCATCAGCGTGTCGTCTCAGAACTGAAAATCCGCCATGAGTACTGGTATCTGAGGCGGTCAGGGTCTTGCAAAACGAATGCACATGAAACCGTGGCGAAGGTGATGGGGAAGGCTCCTTTTCCACTGCATTCTCGTCTTGCTGACATTAAAACATGGCATAAAACAGGAACAATTTAGCTCCAAAAGGTCACTAATGAGTCTAATTCCGCATATACAACAAAAAAACCATGCAGTTACTTACGTTCTGCTCGGGAAGTAAAGTTACTTGTGCAAACACTTCATCAGTATCTGGTTCGGCCTACAATTGGTAATTGCATGCATACGAGAAGATAATCACAAAAACTTGAAAGTAAAATAAAAACACTTGAAATTCAAAGGACACTTGAAATTCAAAGGACCCCTCGAAGATGCAAAGGAATCCCAACCCCAAGTCTTCGCATCACACACACCTTTAGCAGAACATTGACAACGCGACAAAGGATCTGTGGAGGAAGATTATAGATTGGCATTTTCTGGTCAGCTGACTGGTTTGTGGACGCTTCCACCTAATCCATATCGATAATAAACGATTTAGTCCATGAGCAGAAAAGAACAGAAAGTACAAGGACGTAAATCAGACCCATGTTGAAGATTTATATAATTTTGTGATAGAACTATCTAAAGCTAAAACGAGGAGGAAATGAAAACCAACTAATAAGCGAAAATTAAGAAAAATAAAATCTAATGGATAAATCAGGAAATCTCGGCGAAAAATTTTAGGACAAGATTATAAAGCAGACCTGTTCAATGTGCCCTTGAGGGAAGTAAAACACGCGCTCTCCCTGACGAGGAACGGTGACCAGAGGACCGGCACAAGCATGCCATAGCTCCCGATAAAGAGCCGCATCAGCGTCTGAGCAACACGCGCCGTCATAATCACGCAATCCAAGCACCAAAACGGATGCAAATTTTGAGCACAGATCACCTCTAATTCACTGATAACAAAAACAAATCGAGGTCGGAGTTTACCTTTTGAATGCGTAGAATGAACATTTTGCGCCTCCATGCCACTCCTCCCGTCGTTAGGTTCGCTATAACCCGAAGAAAAGCAATCTCCTCTAACAGTACCACCGTTATTTCTAATAGAAACGTCAGAAGAAGCCATAAATCTCTCGTTCTTTAGCTCAGATCTCTACTCTACATACACAAACCCCAAACTCTCCAGAATCAACCATAAATCTCCTCTCAAATCAACCATCTCAATCTTTCTCCCTCACTTGTTTATCTCTCCGTCACAGCAACCTCGTAGAAACCACAAATTTACGCTCTCACCACCTATTTCCTTGATATAACCACCAATTCCGTTCTCTCTCTCTATCTCTGTCGAATCACTTTCTCCGACCTCTGCAACCACCACAGGCTTTGCTTTGCGCCAGAAATTGCAGCTCGTTGCAGTCGCACAGTACTCTGCTCTCTCTCTCTCTCTCTCTCTCTCTCTGTTGGCTCTGGGGAGTGGTGGAGACTTAACCAGACTGGTCAAAAACTGCGCACAATCATTTCAACTGCGGTCAATTTCTAACCAGTCCCCCTCCACCGGCAATAACCGGTAACTCGACCTTTCCAGCCGGTGGACGAAGGACCATATATAAAGCGACAGGAAGGAAGGAATGTGGCTAATTTATTAAAGGCGGCTTCTCAACAAACGGAGTTAACGTTGCCGTTAGCGAACTGACGGTACTTTGGGGTTCCTCATTCCTGCCCACTCGAGACAGACTAACGGTGTTATCCCCGACGCTTGGTAGGAAGGCTGTTGTGTTTTTACGAGGGAAGTGGTCTTGTCGTGCTATTAACAGGCAGGCTTGGATGGATGTGAAGTGGATTAGTGAGGCGCACAGTTAAACTCAACCCCGGCGCACTTTAACCTCGGGTTTGCTTTACTCCTACTTTCTTCACGTCTTTCTCTGTACTCACAGTGCTGTGCGCTTCCGTGCGCCAGGTGTGGTAGGGTACCCATCAACTTTCGTATCGTTAATCTCGCGAGATTTTAAAGATAAGGTGTCCTTCTAATTCCCTTCAATTTACTGTGTCACTTGAATTCACCTTATACTTTAATATTTTCTTTGAAAAACAAAATTTTAAAATTTAATGTATACTACAAAAATTAAATTTTTATTATAAAAATATTATTATACAAATTACACACTTAGTAAATATAATTTTTATTAAAAATATAATTTAGTAAATTATTTTTAAAATTTTGAATGTTATAATATATTCTCGTTAATTTTGGTAAATTTAGCAGCAAAAATTGTTTAAATACAGTCTCAGATTGTCATAAACTTTGTGATACACAAGATACGCAAGAGAGATGAGTGTAAAGCATACTCATCCTATACTTGAACAAAATAGGAAATATTTCCAAAGTGTCGTAAATTTTCTGATACACAAGATCTTACCAAAAAGTGAATGTAGAGCATACTCATCATGAATCTAGGCAATTAGGCACATGATTATTTGGACTAAATTATCAACTACACAAAGTCCGATTGAAAGTATGTATACCTTAAGATTGACGAGACGACAAAATTTTCTTTAACTCTCCTAAGTTACGGGTAGGGGTGAGCATTATTCGGACCAGTCCGATTACCCGGTCAGGCCTGAATTAATTCCGGTAAAGAAATTACCTAATTCGGGTAATTCGGGTCGGCCCGGATATTACCAGAATTATTTTCGGGCTGGAACGGGTAACTTCGAAAAAATTCGAGTCGACCCGATTACTCAAATTGGTTTTAAAAAATTATGAAATATGGTAATTAGGATAATTAGGGTCAATCAGGCCTGGATAATTCAGGTAAATCAGGTCAGGTAAATAAATAATTCGGGTAAATCGGGTCGGGTAAATTAGGGTAATTGAAAGTTTGAGTTCGAGTCGGGTAAGAGAAAAAAAATCAGATAATTTAGGCCTGCCTTAATAGTAAAAATTTGGCCCGAATTATCCAAATGTTCACCCCTAATTACGGGTACAATTCTCGTCTTTTCTCTGACGAACCTTACTTCTCTCAAATTCTCTTACTCATTTTGAAGTAGGTGCGAAAAACCGGGACGAGAAAATGAAGGGACCCACGTGTATTGTCCACTTGCAGTTGTGTATGGTCTAAAGCAACAGGGAGAGGAATCTTTAGTCCCGAAAAGGTCAAAAAATATATATATATCAAAAACATAAATATTTTCACTGACCAATGGGGTACGGTTATTTCCACCCAATAAACAACAGGCATGTGTCATTTAATCTTCCTGACACTTTGTCTGCACTTTCAGGAGTGGGAAGTATATTTTTGGTTGAGTGAATGTTGTTAGGCTCATAATGGGCATGAGAGATCACTCCTAACTCCTCTTCTTGTCATTTCTTTGGGTGGCATTCATGTCAACCTCTTTCTCTCTTTTTTATCTTTACTTTGTCCTGGGAACTTTATTTGTCTAAAGTATTAACTCATATTTAAACAATATATGTTAATATAATATATTTTTAATTGTTCCTTTGTAACCATGAAATATAAATTTAAGATACAAAAATAGCTAATTTGTAAGATATAAAAAAAAGATTATAATCCTATTAGCTGTTAGTTGATAACTGATTATATTAGTTAAATTGATCAGCGAAATATATTATGTAACACCCAAATACCCCCTGGGAGGATATGTGGATGCCACCCAATATGCTAACTCCTAATTTAGGACGTTACATATTACTTATTTATCATTTGAGGTTCGGTAAAATTAACAGTTTAGTATTAGCTATTTATGTAAAAAAATTGACTAATGAAAATATGACTTTAAAAAAATTATAAGAATATGAATATTATATATCTTAGTATTTTGCTAAATATTCTTATAATAATTTCAATTTTATATATTTAATTCTAAAAAATAAATTTATAATTCTAATAAAAAATATATAATAATAATAATAACAACAACAACAACAAAATCTAAACCCAGCAAGCAAAATTCAAACTTAAAAACCAACTCCATGCAAGCATTTAAATTACTCAACCTATGGTTGCTAATCACGGGGTGAAATATCATAAATGATAACGAAGAGTAGCAAAAAATCGAAGGTAGAATGGTCATTATCAAACAATTATTTTAGCTATTTGGTCCAAAACGCACTTGAATTGGAAATTTTCACAAATTAACTGGTTAAATTGGATCAGCTAATCAAATTAGTCAACAATTAAATAAATTAAATAATTTATTGATAAAATCAAACAACTAATTTTAGTCAACCAGTTAAAAATAAATGATAAGCTAACAACCTAATAAAGCCGTGTACATGATCATATCTTCTCAAAAAAGAAAAGCTTTAAATCAAATAGGATGGTGTAAGTGGTTCAGCACTCTCATCCCTTAATCAGAGGTCTCGAGTTCGAGTCTTAGAAATGGAAAAATATGTTTGGTCAGCACTTTATCCCTTACAGGTTGACCCGGTTCGAATCCTGAGAATAGAAAAATCTGTTTGGTCAACACTTTACTCCTTATGGGTTGACCTGATGCAAGCGGAGATTAGTCTAAATGAAGATGACTTAAAAACGTCTTCTCATGAGTTGAGATCTTCTTTGACCACCTAGTAGGCTTTAAAAAAGGAAAGAAAGAAAAGCCTTATATAAGGATGCACTAACTTTGACCTTTTATGTTGATATATTATATTATTTTAATAAAAAGAAAAGAAATGTAAGATTATTGTAATGTAACTTAACTACATCCAACTGAAACTCATTATCATTACAAGTGAAGACACGTGAGATACCTTAAAACTCAAAGACAATAACACGCGTGGCGTGTGGATATGATATGCCCAAACCCAAACCCAACTCCAACTGTCCTGCTGTGACGAGATAGTTGATTGACAATTCGAAGATAACATGGAAAATGGTCTGACTTGGTTAGGGCAAGCATTCAAAAGTGAAATAGTCACAATTTAAGGAAATGAAGCAGTACTAGTACGGGTGCGCATGTCCAGAAGCTATAATTTCTCACTGCTGGGAGAACTGTTCCTGACATCTCACCGTCCTTTACAGTTTATTCTTACCGCATTACGGGAAAAGAAAAAAGAAAAAAGAAAATGTGCACCCATTCCATTACAGGATCAAATCTCCTGTTTCCTTTCATCAATATCACCCTGTACCATCTCTATTAACATTTAATAGAGAAATGACATAGAGAGTGATACAGGTAAATGGGGACAATCACTCCGTGACCCTCGAATACTTTGTCTCTTTTTTTCTATCTTTATTACATCTTATTGAATCTCAGTCATTTATTTATATAATTATATCCTATTAAATTTGTAAAGTTTATTAGTCTCGTAGTTATTGAAGTAGTATAGCTAATACTAAAAAGTTATTATCTCAGTCATTCAGCCATTGGCTCAATGGTGAGAGGCGTCCACTTAAAGTGGAGTAAAACCTTGAGGTCATGGGTTCGAGCCGTGGCTCACCCATGACCAAAGAGGACAATACTGGATAATGAGGTACTGGGTGGGTCCTCCTCAGGGGGTTAAAATCCACGCCGAGAGCCTGTGGCTCGGCCCAGACGTCGCGGACCCAACATCGAGCCCTGCGAGGGTGGCAAGCTACATCACTCAGTCACAACTCAGTATAATTTTTTTTGTTAAAACGCAAATATACACTATGCGGGAAACATCGGGAAATACAATGGTCATGGGGGCCCTCTTATAGATACAAATTAATTTAGTCCGATGACTTTACAAATTGACTGAATCATTTGTACAAAAATTCAGAAAATATAATTGCAATACAAAATTTATCGGACACTAATGCAGACGCGACTGATCCCGACCTCTTCTCTCACTCACAAGCGGCTGCTATACTCCCGTTGTCTAATGGGATATTCTTTTGAGTCCTGAAAAATAATGGCAAATTTTGGGTAAGTTTTGCCAACTCGGTGAGGTAACCATCATCGATGATTCACTCAATTCATGCAACACTTCAATTCACATAATATATATTCACATTGTTGCATATTTGATCACATTTCACAATTTCACTTAAGCAAGACAATTTGATACATTTCATTCGATTAGACATACATAACCAATTGAATTCATACAACACTGAAGCATAATATAGTTGTTTCATCATTCACCTTCAAAAGTACCACATGATTATTGTTATCAATCAAAGAAACCAAATCAAATGCACATGAAATGCGTATGTGACACTTTTTTTTCCAATTTATTACATTGTTATGATCGAGCACCTAAACTGTCCCAATAAGGGCGCATTAATCGGTGAGACTGAGGCTCTGAATCACTGTGGGCTCGAGGCCCAAATACATTGAGCTTTAAGCTCTCGGTGGCTACTCCAGTCACAACTGTCACTAGATGGTCATGCATTCATGCATGGAATGCATATGTTGCAATTGAGCAATATCACATCACAATCAAACCCAAATTATCACATTCAAATAATTAGTTCACAATTATTCACATTAAAATCACAATCACAATTTGTCACATTGAAAACACGGAGGTCTCAAATTCTCAGACAAATAACACTTCTATATTATAATCTCCCAATACATCGGACCTTCTGTCCGGAATCCAGTCATAAACAACTCACAAACCCACCATTATTCTCCAAAGAGTTATAAGCGCAAAATTATAAACAAATAATAATTGAGAAACCATCTAGGTCACTCAGTAATAGCTCCCGAGCTAATGCCTGGAAGTCTCGGCAACGTCTGTGGGTTGACGTTCCAAATGTTCCTCTAAAACAGTTAAAATATTCAAACATTATCAAATGTACAATAAGAAATATTTAATAATGCACATGTAGCTCTTAAAATGTGTACAATGCATGTTCGTGACATTCCAGGCACTATTTCACAAATTCCCAACACAAAATTTTCCTCTAAATTTTAGAAACTTGTTGACACTAAAATAATTCAATTCGGACCTCTATAGCTCCAATTATTGATAAAACACGGACTAGAAAAATAATTACTCTGTCCCCTCACTTTGACCTAACCAATCTACGTCAATTTCACAAATAAATGAAATTAAATATTTCATGAATCCGATGCCTCGAGAATTAGGTCAATCGGAGATCGGACGAAAAAGTTATGCACGAAAGAATTAAATTGGGACAAAATAAATAATATAAATAAAAAATAAAAAATTATTGATTTAAATAAAAAAAGAAAAAAACAATTCTAGCCAGGGCGACGCGAGATGCGAGGATCGTTGCAAATTTTCCTTCTTTTTTTTAACCCAATTTTTCCAAAACTACTTATTAAACCTTCCCTTCTTCCACACTACATAACTCTTCACACAAATGTCCAAAAATCACAAATAAGGACTCATTGGAAAGAGTACAGAAAATCCTACAAGTTTCATAAAGGGCTCACAAAGCAATTTCACCCCTAAGGGTGTCAAAAATGCAATTAAAGTTACTACCCTCACATTACCATTCAAAACAGTACATCATTTTTCCAAAAATCATATCTTTCCATCCCCTTTGCCAAAAATTTCAAGTTTTATATTAATCAAAAGAGCAAAACAAATTCTACAACTTTTATGAACAACTTGGAAGCCAATTCAATCCCTAACCAAATCAATTTCTCAATCCATGTTTCTGCCTATATAAGTCATCCTCAACAGTAACACACTCTTCCAAAATTCATAACTTTCTAACCCATTGTCTAAAAATTACATGCTCTATATCACTGAAAAGATAAGAAAACAAGCTACACTTTCATGAAGGACTCAGAAACAAATTCCATCACTAACAGGTTCAAATTCACCCATTAATGTGGCTGCCCTGTTAAGCTTGTTAAAACAACATAAAACCTAACCCATATCCAAACTTTACAAATTCACAACTTACAATCCTTACATCCAAAATTCACATATTATACCTCATTCTAAAGCTAAGACAATCTTCTACAATTTTCCATAAGATCACTTGAGCTATTTTTAACTCTAACAGTCCACAATTGGCGTCAGAACACAGAAATCACCAAAATCCATACTTAGAGGCATTACACACACCAAACACATTAATGAATCAATCACCATATGAAATTAATCTAGCCATAACTTTCAACCTACAAATCGAAATATGTCATACTTAGTGGCGATAAAAAGCTAACAAGAAAATATTCAACTTTCATGAAGACTAATTTCACAAAATCTGTCTACTTTAGCCCAGAAAATTCTCCAAAGTTTCGGGAAACAATTCATTCAATGCTAGAATCACAACTATTCAGCCAGCACACATATCTCCACTTCCAAGCAAAATTCAAAGCCCTTCAAGCCACAATTGGACAGAACTTCCTTTATATGAATTCTAGCCTAACTTCTCAAGTTTAATTCAAGCTAAACCTCAACTTAATAGCATAACCATATCAAAAGTTATGACCAAACCTGAAACATACACAAGGTGAATTTTCCAGATTTTCTACCTAACACAACTCCTTTCATTCCAACATCATTACTA
>JANJEY010000007.1:59299474-59316989 GCA_024703695.1 Erythroxylum cataractarum
TAACTCGGCTCACTCGATCGATAAAGTCCATAGTGTTAGCTTAGGTTTTGTTTCTTTGATTGTGTAAGATATGGTATGTTTTATTTTGCTTTTATCTCCATGTTCATGTTTAGATTAAGATCAAGAGCCAGAACAAACAATGCACTCTTGAGTCATATACATAATAATTATATGATATGAACAATATGGTTTAGATAAGCTAAAGCTTTCCAAGTATTTATGGATAAAAAGAAGGTCATCTCTTTCAGCAGTATCTCAAAATAGAAAACAAATTTAGAAATTTGAAGCAAATTAAGAATACCTTTGAGATGATAGAGAAATTATTTGAATAATCCTAAAACAA
Organism: Erythroxylum cataractarum; assembly: GCA_024703695.1. NCBI lineage: Eukaryota > Viridiplantae > Streptophyta > Magnoliopsida > Malpighiales > Erythroxylaceae > Erythroxylum > Erythroxylum cataractarum. The sequence continues at coordinate 59,299,818 of JANJEY010000007.1, forward strand.
ACAATATTAATAATACCTAATGAAAGTCTCGCCGAATCACGAGATTTAGAGACGTTCACTAGTACGCAAACTTACTTCTATCTGATAGAGATGTTGTTTCTGACATACTCATATGTAATACAAAGTAATTATAGTACAAAAATATAAATAAAATATACAATGCACAATACCGTATATATAAAACATGATAAATAATAATAAAATAAATTAATTATGTTAAGAACGTAATTAAGCTAAGTAAGAAACTGTTTAAAATTAAATAACTAATTTGAAGCAAAATATTTTTTTAACACTGATTATAAAATTTGATCGAATTGGAATTAGTAAATTTAAATTTAAAATCTACAAAATTTTGAATAAAGGTAAAAAAATTTAAACTCGACTAAACTTCAAACTTTTTAAGTTTTGGATTTTTTAGATGCTTATGCCGAATCTCTTAATCTCAAATTTAAACTTCTTAATTTTATAATTTTTAGAATTTTTAAATATGAATAGTGCGTAAAGTTCGTTATGTTAGACATTTTTGGCCTTAAGGGCATTTTTGTCTTCCTTATTTAAATGGACAGTTATTTTCGATCAAGATGGGAGTAATAAAGTGGCCCAGCAAATGATCTAGATTAATGAGTTAAAATCCGTGTGAAAAATGAATCCTTTTTAGTGTGGACCTGGTTCATATCAACTTTGTGATGGGAAAGTCCGATATGAAAGCTATATAAAAATTAAGGTTTTATGCAGTTATTTATATTATTTACGAGCATACAATTCTCTGATTCGTTAAAAGAGCTCGTATTTTGAAGAAACTATAGAAAGACCTAGATCGAACGACAGTGAACAACATCCTCAATTGTCTCAAGAGGATCGGATCTCATTTAGATGTCGAAAACTACTTTGAAAGTCAGAATGGACCCGAAATTAGATATTCTACATTCTCTTCTTTTTTACCCTTTCATGTATGATCTTGAATACGTAATAAGATCTGTGCTACATATTACACGTTAACATAAATTGAACTTGAGTTTAACTATTACCATGATGACTAAAACTCGTCATTTGATTATAATTAGCTGACCGTTATCATTTATTAACCCTTTAATGTTTTCATTTTTAATTGAAATACTCTAACGATGATCAACGGCTAATCCAAATAATTTTGATTAAATTAAGCTTTACAAGTTTACTTAAAACTAAAACAGACCAAACACGAACCAAAATACCGACTCCAAGTTTTCAATCGACCCATAATCACGTATGATGTAGGTAGAGTTTGACCGTCACCTCCACATTCTTATTGCTGAAAAATTCATAATGATCTGAGATCATATCATGGAGTCGTGTTGTGGCAAGAGTGTCCAATCTCAGAACCAAGTGATTTCAACACTGAAGAAAATAGTAAAAGAACGTCAGCTTCATGTGATACAATCAATGTATCTACAAAGAGAAAGTTGTTCGTACACGGCAACATCTGCAAATAATGAAAATATTGGGATAATTAAGAAAATAATGTTTTAAAAATTGAATCAAAAGTTAAATATTTTAAGACGAGAGATTTAAAAGGTTCAATGAGTATTAAACCGTTATAAAATTGGTTAAACAATAATAACAATCCGTCAAGAATCCTACTAAACACGGGGTCTAGAATTGTTTAGTGTACGTAGCTTTACTCTAATGAGTAGAGAGGTTGTTTTTAAAGATTAAATGAAATTGGAGAGACTATATTAATTTAAAGTTTAATAATAAAAGAAGATTATTAAATAAAAATTAATTAATAAGTTGAATAAAAAAGTCAAAACTCAAATAAAAAAATTGGATGGTTCAAGGTTTTCATGATTACTGTTCGAATCAATTTGACCTTTTAATCACGGGAAAAAAATTACTAAATTAAATCCCTTAATTTTTATTAAAAATCAATTAAGATCTTACAATTTACTTTTATTAAACAAATTATAAGTTTATAATATATAATTAATAAATCTATTGAAAATATAATGTACACATGTTGTTTAATACAAATTCAATTTTGAATTGTTAAATAAAATTTCAATAGAAATTCAATAAATAATTCAATTCCTTTTTTTATTTAAAACAATCAAACTTGATAACAATTATATGTAAGAAACTAAAATACAATCAAATCAAATTTGAGTTAATTTTAACATCTTGATTTTAATTGAACGATTTATAAAGTTGTTCTTTTGTAACCGAAAGATTATAGGTTTAAGTAATGTAAATAGAAGAGTCTAGACTATTAAAATCAATAAATGTTTTTTTAAAATATATACTATATCTAAAATTTTAATATATTATTTATTTATTTATTTCATGTGCAACCACCGCCACACCCTGACTGCCAAAAGATATTTTATCTTCAAGGGCTACACCGTTCAACATCAAAAGATGGTCCAATCTCCAGCAAGACAACAATGTTTTTTTTTCATGACTCTTATCCTAATTTGCCTAAACCATGCCATTTAGTAGAACAGATACTCTCTTGCAGTCTGACTAATTTATAATTTATTTTATTAAATTTCATTAATATATTTATTTAAAATTTACATAAATATGTGGTTAAAATTATTTGATAAAAATAAAACTTAAATAAAACTCAAAAGCTTAAAGTAAAAAAAAAATGGATGTATTTTGATTTTTAACAATTTTTTAAATTTATGGGTATACTTCAAAATTTTCTAATTTTATAAATATATTTTAAATTTTAATTAAAAATAACGAAACACTCGTGATGAATATCATACGTGGACGAATCACTGACATGATGACACAAATTAAATCTTGAAACTAACCTGAATTATTTAAAATTGACTTGAATTAATAATTTAAGATTATAATAAGTTATTAATTTGAATATAATAAGTTATCAATTTGAGTCGAGTTCAATTAGTTCGACCTAAGATTAAGAGCTGAATTAAATTCTTAGATATGTAATATTTTGATTGGTCTGATGTTTATATTATGTATGTTTTGTTATTATTTTCTAATCAAAGTCTAAAATAAATTATTTTTAAATTAAATATAACAAAAAAATATGGAATTAGGAAATGAATTATTTGATATTTTCAATGATTAAAAACTCGAACCTGTTTAACAATTTAATCGTAAAAATTTTGAATTATTTAATTTTTTGATTATACTTATTTTAACAATTTTTATTAAAAATCTATTAATTTATTATTTAATTAGTAAATTTTTTATAAACAAGTTGATTTTATAAATTAAAATAAATCATTTAATTTTTAATTTAATATTCTTCTTATTCAATTAAATTTAAAATTAAAATAAAAAAGAGAATATCTTTAATTTTAAAAATAATTTAATTTTTGTTATATATCGATTTTATAACAGCGTAAATCTTTAAAATTTTAAACATATTATTTTATCAGTTTAATTTATATATTTTGGTTATTCACGAAGTGTCTTACGAGGGTCTCAACTATAGAAAGACATTTTTAAGCCATCCACATCCAGACTAATCCCTACTCAAGTCGGATAGATCTTTTTTGGGAAGCAAAGTTCTGGCTTCAAATTTTAAACGACTACATATATGAGGACGATTCGAACCCATAATCTCACTTAAATCAAGAAAGCGCCTTACTAACTCAGCTGCGCTGTGGGATTAGTTTAATATTCATTCTAGTTTAAAAAAATTATATTTTTTGAAAATTATCTAAACATGTCGCAACTTAGGAGTGTCTCCTTCATCGACAGCGGTCTTTTGCCTTCCAGTCTAATGGGGGGGGACCCCGATGTAGTGGAGGTGTGATTTTTGTGTTTGAGGTAGTTATGTGATGCCTAGTTTGCTGGAAAATGCAGTTGCACCCACCATCTTATCGTATTTCCACCATCTTAACACGTAATTCAGACCCGACCTTTTTTAAACCCGTTCTAACCGGATTAGTAAAGTGAAATGAAGGCCCATTGGGCCATAATGTTGATTCCTTTTTTTGAAAGCCCAATATTAAAACTACAGTAAAACATTGTCGTTTAAAAACACGAAGTAGTCCCTCTGAAAATATATAGTGAAGATTGTTTCCTTCACTTTGTGTTTCTTCTCCTTTGTGACTGCTCTCCGATGAGGATGGTGCGAAGCTACCATCGAAACATTCAATTCTTTAAGAATCCGAGTTCATGTATAAACCCTAGAAAGAGATTCCGCCGTGTAAAGTTCGAATCTTTCTGCTCCGCTACGCATAAAGAGGAGAATGTGGAGGAAATCACAGCGATTCTTAAGCGCTCCAATTGGCAATATCTCTTGCAATGCTCACCGGTATCGAAGAGTTTAGACCCTGATGTGGTTCACTCCGTTCTCAAGCGAAACCAGGTAATTGAGCCTCAACGGCTATTGGGTTTCTTCAACTGGGCTCAATATCGAAAGCGTGTTCCTTATAATCTCGATTCGTTCTCACTTCTTGCTATAACTTTGTGCAATTCTCGACATCTCAATCATGCGCATGCCGTTTTAGATAGCATGGTTGAGACCCGGAGACCTCATGTGGAAATTCTGGATTCAGTTGTTAAGTGTTATAGAGAGTTTAATGGGAGCGGTGTAGTGGTTTTTGAGATATTGATTGATGTTTATAAGAAAAGACGTTTATTGAATGAAGCTGCTGGTGTGTTCTTAGGTGCCAAAAGTAATAGCTTTGTGGTTGATTTAGTTTGTTGCAATACATTGTTGAAGGACTTGTTGAACTGTCACAGGATGGAGTTGTTTTGGCAAGTGTACAATGGTATGTTGGAGGCTGAAGTGGTACCTGATGTATATACTTATACTACTTTGATCAATGCACATTGCAGAGCAGGTAATGTTAAGGAAGGTGAACGCATGCTCTTTGAAATGGAAGAGAAAGGCTGTAGTCCTAATTTGGTTACTTATAATGTGGTAATTTGTGGATTTTGTAGAGTTGGGGATATTCAGGAAGCTATTAAGCTGAAGAATTACATGGTAGAGAAGGGTTTGGTTCCAGATAAATATACTCGCACTATACTGATTGATGGACTTTGCAAACACAAGAGATTGAAAGAGGCAAAATTGTTGTTGGATGATATATATGCAATGGGATTAAGACCTGATGAAGCTACATGTGCTGCTTTGATTGATGGTCTTCTGAAACAGAACTGTGTAAAAGAAGCTTTTCAGGTTAAGGAAGAAATGGTTGCTCGTGGAAATAAGTTGAGTAATTTCACTTATAATTTAATTGTTAATAGACTATGTAAGATTTGTAAGATGGAGAAGGCAGAAGGCCTTGTTGCGGAAATGACTGAGATGGGCTTAAAACCTGATACTCAGACATATAATCTTTTGATTGAGGGCTACTGTAAGGAGTTAAATATGATGATGGCTTATCAACAACTACTTGAGATGAAGAAGAGGAACCTGGAGCCCAATGTGTTCACGTATGGTGTGTTAATTAATGCCTTCTGCCATTGTCAAGATCTTGAACGGGCAAATTGTGTGTTTAAGGAGATGATCTCTAGGGGTCTGAAACCAAATGCAGTAATTTATACTACTCTTATCAAAGGTCATGTCCTTGAAGGTAAATATGAAGAATCAATTAGAATTTTGAAAGAAATGGAGAAAAACAAAGTTCCTCCTGATGTATTCTGTTATAATACTGTTATAAGAGGCCTCTCCAAGGCCCAAAAAATGGAACAAGCTAATGATTATCTTGTTAAAATGGCTGAGAAGGGGTTAAAGCCAAACCTATATACTTTTGGGTCTTTCATTCTTGGATATTGTGCAGCAGGTGAAATGCAAGTTGCACGTGAGTATTTCAAAAAGATGATTGAATCTGCTATAACTCCAAATGATGTTATATTTAAGGCAATGATAGATGGATACTGCAAAAAATGCGACACTGTGGGCGCCTTGTCAATTTTCAGATGTATGACTGAATACGGAGTGCTACCGGATTTGCAAGCTTACAATGTTCTTATTCATGGTCTTGCAGCAAATGGGATAATTCAGGAAGCAATGCAAATGTTATCTGAACTTGTTGACAAGGGTCTGGTACCCGATACCTTTACCTACAACTCTCTCATTTCTGGCTTTTGTGAGCAAGGTGATACGGAGAAGGCTTTCCAGCTCCATGAGGGCATGTCTCAGAAGGGAATTGGTCCAGATATTGCCACTTATAATGCCTTAATAAAGGGACTTTGCAAAGCAGGTGACATTGGAAGAGCAAGAGAACTGTTTGATGAAATTCCTGAAAGAGGTCTGGCCCGTGATGTGGTGACTTATGGGATGATTATGGATGGGTATTGCAAAATGGGAAGTCTAATGGAGGCATTCCAATTGTGGGATGGGATGAAATTAGAGGCTATTCGACCCAACGATTTTGTCTATGACATCCTTATTGACGGATGTTGTGATGGTGGAGATATAGAGAAGGCTCAGTCTTTATTCTTAGAAATGGTGCAGAAGGGATTTGCCTCTTCTTCTTCTTTCAATGCTTTGATTGGTGGTCTCTGCAAATTGGGAAATCTGATTGAAGCTAATAAGTTGTTGGCAGATATGGTTGATATACATGTGGTGCCAGATCACACAACCTATACAACTCTGATTGATTATCACTGTAAACGAGGAATGATAAAGGAGGCAGAGCGGTTATTTCTGGAGATGAAAAAAAGGAATCTGATGCCAACTGTTTTAACTTACACAACTCTCTTAAATGGCTATAAAAGCATGGGGAACATATCTGAAATGTTTGCTCTCTTTGATGAGATGGTTGCGAGGGTTATCGAGGTCGATGATGTAATCTGGAGTGAGATGGTTAATGCCCACCTAAAAGGAGGTGACTTGAGCAAAACTTTGATACTCTTTGATGAAATGATGTCGAAGGGTGTGAAGATGAGCGAAGCTCCCCTTAAGGAGATAATTGATAGGATTTGCCGAATAGGTGTGTCTGATTTGTTAAAATCACTTCATGAAATTGAAAAGCAAGGATTTAAGCTGAGTCTGGATACTTGTAGAACTTTTCTCTGTGGCTTTCGTGAAACAGGAAAGATGGATGTAGCAGCAGAAGTCTCGGAGAGTATGATCAAGTTGAAATGGGTTCCAGAGTCCAGCTTGCCACGGAACTTTGTTAATGAAGATCAAGATAACTTAAACTCTGAGAGTTTTGGTGATTTCTTAAAACAAACAGCAATTTAATCATCAAATGGCACCTGGCTATTGAAGAAGGAAAGTTTTGAACAGTTTGCTACCTGCATCTCTGTTGGGATATGTGTAACTGTTGGCCAGGACAGGCTCTTACAGGGATTTAAGCCTTGATCCCATCTAGAGCCCTGTGGCAATATGGATGACTGTTAGTCAGGAAGGCTGTTTACAGGACATTAAGCCTATGCTGTTAATTCATTCATCATAAAAAGTTTGGCAGCTCATCCCGTCTGATTTTATATGCAGCTTCCTTCCCCAGATTTCTAACCGAGGCTGCATTTTATGCCCAACTAGGTAATAATTGATTGTTCATGCCTTTTTTCTGTCTCTTCAATATTTTTGGGTTGACTTTAGCAGCTTGGCATTATACTTGCTGTCACAACTTCTTGTCCTGATGTGCCACTTCCTCTTCAGTTGGAACATTTATTTAAGAATTCATACTCAAGCTAGGGAGGGCACTGAGCCATCCGTTGGTGCAAAGACAACTGGCATTATGTAAATTTATAAAGAAATGTTTTGCGGTAAGTGTTTCTTGTCCATCTCACTTATTTTGTCATATATTTGGGCAATTAACGTGTGACACTTTTCATTGCACTTTGTAATAACATGGTAATATCATTTGGTCCTCATAGTTGCTCGAGCAATGTTGTCAATGACAATTTAATCACATGAATTTCATTGATGTTGGTAGTGTTCAGTGCATTTACCTATTATTTATGTAGAAAACTGCAATAACGAATCCCTTAGGGCATAAAGTTAGAAAGATGATTTATATACGTACTAATCCCTTAAATAATCCTGAATTGGAAGTCCTAGCTAGCCAAAACACATTGTTCTCTAACATGGAACTGACGTTTCAATTTCAAGACTAATGCATAACCCCTTCACTGCATTTTGGGGATCCGTCATTTAGTTGTCTCCAGGCTCTGACTTAGCAATTCATTTGCTTGTCGTTTAACAGACCAAGAAGCTCATTGTCATTGAGGGCCGAGTCTTTAATAAGTTGAAGAGCAGTATTACCTTCTCCATCTGCAGCTCGTGGATCGGCTCCTCTGCAATGGTTGGTATAGTCATGAGTTACCTTTGGTAAGATAATGAACCGTAAGACAGTAAGCTGATTCCCTAATACCAGAAAATCCTGATGGAATTAGTAAAGGGAAGATGATTCTTTAACAATGGTGAAGACTGCTAGATACTAACGGTTGAAAAAGTTCTGCTCAATGGTAACTACTTGAAGTGGTTGAATAAGCATTCAACGTATCACAGAGCCTATAAATAAATTATGGTGAACCAGGAAAAGCTTTGGAATCTATCCATGAAAATGAGCGATCAGCAGGGGAAACATTTAGTATTATCAGAAGATATTAGTAAAAGAAATGCTTAAGAGGGGAAAAAAAAAAGAAGAAAACCACCTCATAAGAAGCAATCTTGCAATTCCAGATCTCCTGCTGATAATGCAATAATGTAACGGAGTTCGACCTTTGAAATCACAGGCATTTATGTTTGCACCATATTGGAGTAGAAGCTCTGCCATCCCAATATCTGCAGTTAGGCAGGCCAGGTGCAGCAGAGAGCATCCATAAAAAATATCCTTTGTGACTGGAATTTCAATATTAGCACCTTCAAAACAACAATGCTCAATGTCAGGATTTTTTGTGTTCTCTTGCTACTGCAGCAAGAGCTGATGGGGTTTACCTAAAGATGCTGACCCACGTATGGCATTGATATCTGGAGTGGAGCAGATAATATTGCGGTAAACTGTTTTTATATCATTAGCATGGATGCTTTCATTCAACTGTTGTGCCACATGAAGGGGATGAGGATTGTCCTTCATTTTGCGGACGAACATTTTGTCTGTATACTGCATTGCAAAAGGAAAAAAGCAAGTATTTGTTACAAAGTTGATCAGGTCAACCACAGAGATTAGCTCTTTGATTTGAATCCGAGTATTTCAAACAATGGTAGATATACCTTCGCATGAATAAACTGCTCCTTTACTGAAATTGGATCATCAGGAATTGGTTTTGTTATTCTGCATTGTCTCTTTCTATCAGAATCTGGGAAGCTACATAATAAAAGACTAGCAACATATTATCAGCTTTCAAGAAAACATAAGATACAGAGCCAGGCATCAATGGATTAAGATTCACGTACCCTTTAGCTATTTCATCAGATGGAGACGAACTTGGCAGCAACATTTCCTCCCACACTGAGTTTATGTAAATGTTGCCTAGTGACTGAAACAAATTTAAGACAGATTGCTCCCATACTTTCACGTCCAGCGTCAGTGATCTTACCTGAAGTGAAGGTTATGTGCAAGACTAGATAAATGAGCAGAAGGAACAAAACATTAACGATAATGCAAGGTGAAAACGAAAAGAACATGATAAGTAGCTGTGATTCATACAAGAACACCATTTTGAAGCACTATGAGATGACCAAGAAGTTATGAACGCCAAAGATAGTAAATTACCTTGGAGATGTGTACACCGAGATTACGATGAACACCAGAACATTCAATGCAAATAAGAACACCTATGTTCAAAGATGCCCAGTCTGGTTCTGGCGCCCCACAATCAGCGCATTTATCATTTCCAGGTACTCTTCTCAATAGATCAATAGGCTTTCCGCTTCTCACACTATGTTCTCGTTGTTGCAAATTGGATGAATGGTTTCCGGTGGTGAGATTTTTGGTTGTGAACTCTAGTATATCCTGCTGATCCATGTCAGGAATATCTACTATTGAGCTACCATCACTGACAGAGCAACAATCACCAGTATCCATACTGGCAGAAAGAAGCTGAAAATTGATTTGAGGCACCCATAATCAATTTATTGAATCTGTGAATGCTAAGCCAAGAATAAGTTAAGAAAGTTACTTCTTCAGGATTCTGAAAACTCAATAATGAAGCGATAACTCCAGTTATCTTCTCAATCCAGTCCATTTGATCCACTGCATTCTCCGCCTGTGTTGCAAGCAAATACAGCTAAGAACTGCTGCAGGTATGATCTGAATCCTCAAACTGATGACCAGATTCTAATGAGAAAAATCGAAAAAACACAATTTTTATTATTTTCATGAATGCACCTGTAAAGTGTAGACTTTCACTGGTGTTATGATTCTGAAGCAAAACCTTAAATCTGTCTGATCGGCATCAACTTTAATTGTAGATGTTAGTAGATTCACAGCATGACGTGCAGCAGATTTTTCATCAGGAGCACCGCAATGGTAATGAGAAGATAGCCATCGACTAAGCAACCCGTGACCATTTTCAGGAACACAACTTTGTGCAGAAGATTGACTACCACCTGCCTGAAACAACACGATCAAGTAAGCTGCACGCTTGGCCATAAAGGAGCAGCACATACAACTCTCAGAATCACAAACTGTGTTCACACTAGTGACTTACAGTTGTCCAACTGAATGGTTTGCGATAGTAGTAAAGCATCCCTCGACTGTCAAGAACAAAGAACCTTCTCTTCCAATCACCCCTCAGATTTGATGAACGTTTTGACAAATATCCTTCTCGGATGGTTTGGACCTGCATATTGTGTTGTATCCAGTGGCCTAAGATGATTACTTACCCAGTCGTGAATCCATTCGAAGTTTTGAAGGGAGCAAATTTGCACTATTACAAAATAAGAAAGTTGATTATGAAAGAACAGACTAGTTACACATGGAACTACCTTCCCGGATGCTGCAGATTGCACAACTTCCTCTATCACCTTATGGGAAGCCCTAGGGAAAGGAGGGACGCCTTCAGCACGAGGAGAACAATTACCATTTAAAGACTGCTTACTTTCCCGATCAATCTGTCTCATGTAATGCTCAATCCTTTCATTAAGAGCCTTCTGCTCATAATTAGAACATTCTCTAGACTGCTGTGCATAAGCCAACACCTGTAATAGACCATAAAACTATATATAAAGGCAAAGATTTAAGACTTCCCTTTCTCTATATGGCTATCTGCTGAAGAATCTTCGGCGTTAAAGGAAAGAAATCAATTAATAACATGCAGGCTCCAGATGGTTTTCATAGATATAGTGCAAAACTGAGCTATGGTGTAGTAAGGTGTCACAGTATCTGACTTATCATTCCAAACCAATTTCGAGGCTGCTTACAAACTCCACAGAGAAGGGTGGATTTTGAGATCTTAAATGGCTTTCATTCTCAATAAAGACCAGGAAATAACTTTTTAGGTTCGTTCTTGTAGAAATGTGTCCTATATTCTGGTAAAGCATTGATGCATTTGTAGGAACAAATCAAGCTCAAGTATAGATCAGGCAATCTAAGGGAACTGTAATCTCTAACTCTCTTTAGAGAATGGTTCGTGCAATGCCTTCTATGACACTACTATGTATGATAAATGAGATTGTGTAAGCATTCACATAATTCTTATCAATTTGTTTCTTGGACAAATTATGTTATCAGGTGAATGGCAAGGAGGCAATCCTTTTAAGTATACATGGTAATATTCTGACTAGTGGTGGCAACAGGGTCTGGTTTGCTCGTTGACTTCAATTCAGGCTTGGTCTAGACTTAATAAAATTTTTCAGGCATCTGGCTCAAACCCGACATTGTTGACCTGAAGCACTAAAAAACATTTAAAGTTCGAATAAGAGTCTAAAACCTAAAACTCAATCGAGTCTAGTTCATTGGCACCCCTTATTCCCCCTGTGATAAGTGAGACTGAGGCAAGTTTAGTGCAACCAAATGATCATATAAGGGTTATGAATGTCCTCATCAGGACGGAGCTGGAAGGTGGCAATGTAATCTTGAAGATGGAAATTACCTGGTTAATGAAAGGCTCCATCTGATGTAATAGTTCATAACCCTGTAAGAATCAGGAAATAAAAAAACCATGAACATGCACCATCAAATCTTCAGGAGGAAACAACAGGTAATCATCACATGATCTTAGAAACACCTGCTTGAAGAATCGAAGATGAGCATCCATTGTCCCACTAACAGCTTCTAAGAATTCATATCTCTTCTTGGCCTCGACAATAGAAAGCACACTAACCTGGAGCAGAAACCCATTCCCTTCATAAACTTTCCAGAGTAATGAACTGCAAATTCATGTGTTCTGCATAACTTTTATTGAATCACTTACCAAATTAAAGCGTGCTTGTTCAAAAGCGGATCTTGCATTGTGCAGTTCCTGGAATATCTCTAAAAAAGAAATTAGAACCCACTTGCTGGATATCCGTGATAATCTACCTGATCAATCCATGCACCAGTGAATAGTAGTTTGAAGTTAAGAATACCTCTTCAATGGCAGCAGCTACATCCATCCTTGTGCTCTTTCTCAAGGAGAGAAACTTTTCACGGGCCTGCAGTACAACTTGAGATTGGCATTAAGTGTCATGAGCAAGCAGAAATTAAGCAGAAACAAACCCTATAATCATCAAACAACATTGGAAGAGATGACCAGTCACACACACACACAAAACAACCTGCAAAAAGTAACAACTTAAGTAGCTAAATCTTCTCATGAAATGCTTTGACCCAAAATCAATAGACTCAAACTCAGATTTAATATAACTTTTCAGACCAATTATTTATGTGATATCTGGTCAATCTGTATTGAATTCGATAAGTTTAACTATAATAAATAGGATCAGACTCGAGTTCAAACCTGAATATTCAAGCCTGAATTTTTTTTCCCAGAAGGCTCATTGCCAACTCTAACAAAGTAACAATGACGCATTTCAAAGAAAAGGCAAGCCATAACGTGGTGAACATGCAATCATTCAAGGGCATTCAAATGAAAAAATACCCACCTGATCATTTCAAAGAAATGGGCAAGCCATACCACAGTGAACATGCAATCATACAAGTACATTCAAATGAAATGCCCACCTGATCATGAGCCAATGAAGCTTTATCAAATCTCTTTCGGGCTTCCTGCAAAAAATTGATGTATCAGTCATAAACCAACAGACAAGAGGAAAGTTTATGTAAAGGAATCACGAGATATTTTATATAAATCTAATTGATTAAATCACCATTTCAGGTCTACCTTAATTTCTTGGAGGTTAACATTGATGGTCTGTTGCAACCTGTCATTTAGCATGTGCTCTACCTGTAATCGAAGAACCTCCTTGTATGTCCCAATTTCTCTTAACGCAATTGTAAATTTGTTCATAACAGGCCCTGAAGAGAAGAAAAAAGGGTTGAAAGTATTCTTTTACACAATAGATTCCATGAAGTTCACAAGATAATAACATTCTTCTCGTTACAGAGAAGACAGAAGGAATGATTCGCTTCATCAAAATGAAAAGAAAAAGTAGTTTCTGACGCAAATTTACGAGGCAAAATCCTAACATTCTGAACCGATCATCCTCACAAGAATCGAAGAACGAACCAATCATAGTAATGGGTACCTCCAAAAGCGACACAAATAGGGTCATGGTGTCCTCCTCCAAATGTTTCAAGGGCAGAGGCAAAAGCTATGTCTCCATTGTACCTCTCTCCAAGCCCTTCTCTGAAACAGAGAACAACAACATGTCCTTTACACTGTAAATTGTAAAATCAAATCTTATGAAACTTTACTCTTACAGACTCACGTATACTTCCGGCATCCTTTGTAGAACTTGAGGCATCTCCCTCTCAATATCTCAGCATTTTCTTCCATGCACTGTATCTGCTTCACCACCACCAACCCATCAAAGCAAGAACTAAGCTTAAACTCCAACAAGCCAGAAGTAGGAAACAAGAGGGAGAAGCATTGAACCTTTTGCCGAAACATCGGCGAGTCGTCGAGCTTCGAGAAATGCATGTCGGTTCGTCAACCTCTTTTGTCGAAACTTTTTGCTCTGAAACGTAAAGGGTTCTTCTTCTTCGTCTTGCTGGTGTTGTCGGTTGGTGTTTCGGGATTTGTGTTGTTTTGTTAATGGTCGCAACGCAATTGACGGGTTAAGCTGGTTCTTGTATAGAAGAATGGAGCTCCGTAGCTCTTTCTTTCTTTGCGACTTTTCATGGCTGTCGCTGAATATTTATTTTCAGGAATGAAACGAAATATCCTATCCTTACCTTTTGCCATTCCATGATTCCATCTGCTCTACACATTTGTTAAGTCCACATAAATACGTAGATGATCTGTTCCTTCATTTTCAAGCTTCTTGAAATCGTCTGTTTCACATTACCTGTTCCACTCCTGCGTCGATGAAACATGTTCCATTCCTGTGTCAATCTCTTCCATTCACGTGTTTCACAATAAATAAATTAAACAGATTTATTTAATAATAATATCGAGTAAAATAATAATATTATTATTTTAAATATTTTAAAATATTAAAATTTAATTTTAATACTTACGGTATATTTTATATTTTGTTATAAACGTTAATATTCATATTGACTCTGGTTGACAATCAGTTGATTGCATTACCTATTAGCTAATTCTATCAATTATTAATTGATAGCTGATTATATTAGTTGATTTGACTAACGAATTGCATTAGCTGTATTGTTTGAGATGTTTGGTAAAATTAACTATTTATGTATAAAATGATTTATGAAGACATTGACTTTAAAAAAAATTATAAGAGTATGAATATTATATATCTCAGTATTTCGTTGAATATTTTTATAAGAATTTAGATTTTAGAGAAGTTATGTTCACCTGTACTGTTTCATATCTCTAAAAAATTTATGTAACTCTTTCTATTTTCATTTTCGTTTAAGGTCAACATTTCATTTTATTTCTAACCTAGATCTGTATAAAACAATTATAAGAACAAACATTATTCTTAAAATGTAAGTATTTAGCAACCTCAATTAAAAGATACAATTAACTTTTGATAGTTAAAATTTTAAATGATTGATGAAAACGTTTCTATATAGTAGTGTTTTCATCTTGACTGTTTATCTTAAATCAACCATCGGATTTATTATTCTCCAAATAGTTTTCGTAGCTGTTTAAAAAGTTAAACAGCTGAAGACAACCAACCGAGTTCATTATATTCTTGATACACTTTCAGCTTTAAACTATTTGTGATATTCTGTATGCTGCCGGTTCCAGAAGCCCAGGTTCTGGAATTGATCATTATTGAATCCTTCAGGTTACACCCTCAAGTGCACTTGTATTTTTGAGGAGCAAAAGATCAGAGTGACTCCTGTCACTTCTTATTTTCCCCTAGCAATCTGTACATTTTGTCTTGTAGAATCCCAGCATATAAGCTGCAAAGGGAAGAGATACATGGGGCATACAAAGCAATGTTTGAACTTAACCTGATGGCATTACCGACTATACGTTTTGAGATATTAGGCCCGATGGACTCGAGGATACTTTTTTTTTTTGCATGAAATGGAAAGAAAACTCGATATAAATTACATGACTAGTTGTATTATAATATTACTGATAACTTTCAACCGAAACATATTTACGAATATCCGAATACAGAATCGGTTGTAAGAAAGACAGACAAGAAGATTACAGAGTGACGAGGAATAAAAACACGACAGAGATAACAACTTCAAACATAGCGTATAATGTTCTGAAACCTACGATATATAGTCTCTCACGTTGTTCCCCTACATCCATGTGCACACTAAGTTCCATACTCTTATTGTTAAACGCTGCGTAACGTTTGACGTCTCCCTTATTGCGTCGTTCCATGTTTAAATGTCTTTATCTTCCAAATTCGCTGTAACAATCCCCTTTCCCTTAACAACCTTGTCAATCAAATTAATCTCAGGGAAGCACTTCTACAGATCAAAAACGTATTCCCATGTAGCATTACAGTGCTCCCCATCAGACCATTGTATCAGCCATTGCGTGACTGCTCTGTTGTTTCGTTTGGTATTGCGTCGATCCAGGATGGCCATAGGCACCCACTTCGCCAACATTAGAAATTCCAGCAAGGTAGTAGTAATGCGAGATTGACCCTCATAAGCCCTTTTAAGTTGAGACACGTGAAAGACTGGGTGTATCGAAGCAGAAATCGGAAGTTTCAATTTATAAGCTACCTTCCCAATCCTTTGAATTACTTTGTAAGGATCGTAATACAAAGGTGCTAATTTCTGATTACTCCGGCACTGAAGTGAGAATTGTTTGTAGGGTGGGTACTTTAGCATAACCATATCTCCCTCCTGAAACTCTCTATCTGTTCGCTTAGCATCCACATATTGCTTCATTCGATTATGAGCCCTTTGCAAATGAAATTTGATAATATTAAGCATTGTTTCTCGACTCAGTAATACTCGATCAACCTCCATTATCTTGGAATCCCCTGCAATGTACGATGTATACACTAGAGGTGGGTACCCGTATAAAACTTCGAACGGTGTAGTATCAATTGCAGTCCGATAGGTGGTGTGTACCACCATTCCGCCAAAGCCAACCATTCCCCCCATTTCTGAGGAGTTTCACCACAAAAACATCGTAAATATGTTTCCAAAATCTTATTCATTGCTTTGGTTTGACCATCCGACTGGGCATGATACGGCTTCGAGAACTTCAAATGAACTCCTTGTAACCGCAACAATTCCTGCCAAAACTTACTTAAAAACACGAGATCTCTATCGCTAATGATTGATTATGGCATCCTATACAGCTTAAACACATTGTTAAGAAACAATTCAACAATATCACAAGCAGTGTAAGGATGTTTCACCGAAATAAAATGGCTATACTTCGTAAACCTGTCAATTATCACTAGAATTACCGACTTCCCCCGTGAGTTTGGTAAGCCTTCAATGAAATCCATACTTACCTCTTTCCAACTCCCTTCCGGTATACTGATCGGCTGAAGCAACCCAGGATATGCAGAATTGTCATACTTATTACGTTGGCAAATCATGCAATTATGCACCTAAGCGCGCACATCCTTGTCCATCCCCTTCCAATAAAACATTGTTTGCACTGCGGTATTGCACCTCAAAGTTGTACCCCAGCAGTTTCGACAACTAAGATTATTGAAACGGTATGGACAACCGTTGCTCCAACAGGTACTTCAAGCTTCGATGATTGGTGTGGACAATGAAAGGTTTTGGGTTT